>JAJOOR010020152.1:0-30057 GCA_036250505.1 Solanum acaule | reverse complement strand
TATAAGATGTTAGGTTTGAAATCGATACATTATTGTGTGAATTGTGATAGTTGCCATGTATTAGATATATTTAGTATAAATTCGAATTTACGTATCATACCAAAAAATTAGTGCATGATACATTACTATTTATGTATTTTATTTTGTTTGAGAAACACTGTAGTTTATAAAAAAGATACATTATACATGTAATTGTTCCCAATAGCTTTTTTTGTGTGATACATAACACAATAGTGAGTGATATGTATATGATACATATAATGACGTTTGAAAACTGTTGAATGTGATGTATATATATTATGTATCATGTACATATTTGATACACGGCGTTTTATCTATAGAATATTAAGGTTTATGTAGCAAGTGTATTTATTGGGTAATGTGTGCAGTCACATAATCTTCTAATTTAAATAAGTCTGAACAAAAATTAAAGACTGCAGATACATAACAACAATTGATACATGATAGATTATTCAATTTGTAATAATTATGTATCAGATAATAATTAAAGACATGAGACACACAATTTAGATATGAAAATAAACCATAACCTATATGTATTAGAAAAAAGATTAACAACAAAAAACATAATGTATCAGATTGTTGCTGCATTTTAAAAAAAGTATCGCATCTTCATAAATACGACCAATATCGATAATGTATCAAATTGTTGCTGCATTTGTGGGAGTCCATTGATTGGGTGCACAATAAAAATCTTGTCAATACATTGGCATAGCAAGTCCACTAGTACTGGCATTTGAAGGAGGAGGGGATGGACCATAATACTCATATTACCTCCAAGATTAAGGAAAAAAAATGCAGACCACTTTGGAATGTTGAGCCAGAATGTCCTGGCTACGTAGAATGGGTACTTAGATCCGTGAAAGAACCACCAACAGCAGCAGGTAAATTTGCCGATGTGGTAGGTGGTCGAGGATAGTTAGACTGAAAGGTTGGTTATGAGGATTGATGATGAAAAAAAAAAAGGTAAACAGAAAGTTGGAGAAGATGAAGAATGTTATTTCAGTGTTGAATTCAATTTGACTGGAGAGAGAACGATTTTGAATTTCAAATTATAAGGAAGGAATTAATTGATAAGATTGTGGGAGGGAAAATAGGGAGATATTGATGGAGTGAAATAAGGAAGAGAAAATGTGGGTTTTGGGAGTAAAATAAGGGATTTTGGTAATATTTTAGAATGGTAGGGAATAATAGAAATTATGAAAAATAAAGGTGTATAGATGGTTAATTTTTCCAAATATAAATAAACCCCGGTCCCTCAAAATTCATTCATACCATTTTGAGATTATTATTCTCAAAATAGCCCAACACCCGGATCCTATTTTCTTCTAAAGCAACTTTCACATATAGCAAACATAAAAATAATATTTGTATGTTATAGCTATAATTTGCATAATTGCGCTCCATATCAAATTTTATGTTTGCTATGGAGCTTTGGATTTGTATAATTCGCTAGATACATCAAATTTTATACAAATTGTTCAGTTTTGTATAAATTCATTTATACATTGTAATTTGTATAATAATATCTGTGTTTGTATAATTATAAGTGTGTGTGTGTGTATATATATATATTTTGTATTTGTATGTACACTTTTCTCTCGCTTTATACAAACACAAACGCATTTTATACATTTGTATACCGAATGTGTAATTATATACCGAAAATGGCTAATTGTATACCGAACCAGATGGCAAAAAAATGGAATGTTTGCTGCGAATTACAAATAAAATAAACTATGGCTATAACATTTAATTTAAATTAATAATTTGCTATTTCATACAATTTTCCCTTTTCTTTTTCTTAACTTGGGCCACATATCCAAAACACCTTCTATATACTCCTCTCTCTTTTCCCAAATCCACACCCTTTTGTAGTATATTCATATAAATTTCATACAGAATCTTTGTTGTAAATCATTATTAATGAAGGATGTTATATGTGATCCACGAAAGTTAACTAAAACCTACCTCATAGAATAATAATTTCTCACTATAATATAGTAATTATATCTATTAAAATATTCATATATTTTAAAACTTCTATAAAATAAATATATACACAAATATATCATAACTAAAGAATTATTCCATAAACATCTAACACATATTAGAAAGGTCATACAGTTTTTTTCTTTTCAAATTCTAATTTAAATCAAATGCTCTTGAATGACACACAACGTTACAAAAAAAAAACAAACTCTAATTTAGACTCTTAAGCCTTCAAAACGGAAAGGAGGACAACCACAAATACCAGAGATGTTACACATAATACTTCTCTGATTGATAACATTCTGGTTCTTATGAATTTCCATATGAATCTCCATATTTGGATTTTCTCTTAGTTGTTCTTGTCCAAGAATAATTGATGTAATTTTTTGAAAAATTCATGAATATTTAAGACCATATTCATAAAAAATGGAACTCTCATCAAAATTCATGCATCTCCTCAAATTCTGTCTATGTTTGTATGAAACTCATGATAATCGTTTATTTATCTCCTTAAGAATCTTTTCATGCAAATTAATTTCATTTTATGAGTTTGCCACCTAGGTTCTCGCATCCATCTGACTTAAATCTATGAGTTATCGAGAAACTTGAGAAAACTGTTGGAATATATACTACTAACCATATGTTTTAGTCTTTTAGATATGTATTTATTATAGAATAATTATTTATTCAGTTTTAATAGATCATATATTCGCTTATGATGTTTATATACGTATATAGTAGATGATTAAGTATATAGAGTTTTAGCTTATACACGGAGGATTAAAACATTGATTCTTATAAGTATAAAGTTTTTTGTTCACAATCTAAGATGGAAATTGGACATGTCATCGGTACGAATGTAGCACAAGATTATATATAATTTATCTTGATTATGAAAGCAATATAGTTCCAACTTCTTGTGCTAGTGCATTTGTATGTGTTGAACAAGACCGAGTAGAGATAGTTCCTTTAGATTGATTGACAAAAACATCTTCTCTAAACTGTTAAATGTACTTATATTCTTAATCCTGATATATATATATATATATATTGTCACGCCCCAAGCCTACACCCTAGACGCGACTGGCACTCGAGAACCAGTGCTGGCCCCAACTCTTAGCAGAAGACTTTCTCAATAATAGATAAACTCAAAAGTAGAAACTTTACTCATATTCTTAAAATAAATAAATCATAAATGTGTTAAAACACTCACTGGACAAAAGAGGCAACCCAAGTCTAGAACATTAACAAATGAAAATGAAACAAACTTCTCAAAACTCTACTATCTATGAAGCCTCTGCTAACTGAGATGGATGTTGAGACAAGACCCACAACATATTAATAAACAAAATTGAAATGTAAGCTCAATGTGAAACCCTCCGGAAAGTAAGGAGACTCACCAAATCTTAGTTGGAACATGAATGGATCAACGGAGCGCCAGTTGCTGCTCCTGATTACCTGTATCTGCATCATAAAACGAAGCAGGCCAAATGACATCAGTACATTGAATGTACGAGCATGTAAGGGAAACACTAAACATGACATAACAACTTGAACTTTGAAAGAAGGAAACATACTCACCTCACCTCAACCCAACTCAACCTCAACTCATGGATACTTAACTCAATACAGTATAAAAGCAACAATAAAGATTCAATTTATATAAAACATTTAAAAACAGTATACAACAACTCAATGTATTTAAAAATACAATAATAATTCTTATTTGAGAGATTCTCTAACCGGCAACTATCACTATAAGCTATGTGATGATACAACATCTCGCCCACGCTGCCAGAACTATCCTACACTTTGCCGGAGTATTTGACATCCTCAACTAAGTGGATCCACTAAGCTATGCTTGAAAAGCAATAAGATAGTGACACATCATTAATGAATTGTGGGGATTTTTATGGGTGGGGAGGCTGGGTGGAGCGGGTGGGTTTGGTCTTTTTAATTACTTTAATTAGTTATTAGGGTAGCCAATGTGACACATCATTAAGGAATTGGTTAATTGAGATTATGATTTTTTCGATTAAAGATGAGGGCAAAATAGAGCCAAAAGGTTAAAGTCGAGGGTATTTTAGGCCGGAGAAGTAGAAGAAGGGTAATTTTATACCAATTCGCTTAGTTGAGGGGTATTTTAGGCTCCTTTCCACTCTTTCTATTTAAGATCTTTATCTGAGTTTTTTTTAAAAACTCAACAGCTAACTCATCTATCAGTAGGGGGTTAAAATATTTCTTCCCTAAGTTCACAACTTGTTGCAGATCTTATTTCTTCAGTGATTTTTCTCCCAATCTTTGCACTTTGATGTTATTGTAAGATTATTTTACCAATCATAAGCAGATCAAAATTAAACAATACAAATACTTGAAAAAATATGCTTTAATTTGAACACTTTTGTCTTGATTTTCATATTTGATGATTGCTTCAATTTGTCATAATTTGAGAAAATTCGGTGGTGGTGGTGGCGGCGACAACAAATTAGGGATGATGAATGATGATGAAATTTGGTCTATGTTATTACTATGGAGAAAAAAGAAAATAAATAAGTTTAATTAAAAATATATGCATTTTTGAAAAAAAATTAATATTATTTTTGGTGCTCACTATATCAAAGAGAGTGAAATACACTTACTTTGCCACGTAAGTTGTCACGACCTATACCATTGTGATTGGCACCCACACTAACCCTCCGGTAGGAGAACCATTAATACTAATTAACTAACCAAGAACTACACAACTTAATCAAAACTAAGACATTTAAAGATACGGAAGCAGGTTTAAATGCAGAAATAATATAGAGTTCCCATAAACTCCAAAGGTTTAAATAAACTAGCCAAACTAATGCGGAAGAAGAACCCCTAGAACCTGAAAGTCATTATACCAAAACTCTATTAACGACAAGTCTAAGAATAAGGGGTACAACTTCGAAACTAAACAAAAAACCTTAAACAAATAGTCTGAGTCCGAAAAGAGTGAACTTAAACAAGAGAGATCCATGATAGCTTGAAAGAACCGGCTCACCCTTGAATCCGGTCACGCTCAATAGTCACCTAGCTGAGGTCTATCAATAGCTGCATGAAGATGCCCTATACTCAACAAAGAACAAGCAAGTGCAGTATCAGTACACAACTACAGTATACTGGTAGAATCATGAGGCTATCCCAATAAGTGAAACACATGCAAGTAACCACAAATTGGCATAAACCGAACATATAAAATATTAGTCATCTTTTCAGGATCAATATAGCATTCCACGTTCTCAATAATACCCATTGGTTATCATTTTAGAGCAACATATAGTCTTCCAATATCAATCATCATTAGATATGAACGTAATCATCACAAGTAGATACACAACACAATTCAATGGTTCTCTCGCGGAACCCAATTCAATGGTCCTCTCATGGAACCTATACCCAAACTATTAGTGTACCTGTACGTGGTACCCGTTCCAAGTTAGTGTGTAGGATTGTGACACATGTTCCAATGTTTATGCCGGTACGTGACAACCGATCTCAGTTAGTGTGTCAGATCGTGACACCCGTTTCAATGTTTATGCCGGTACGTGGCAATTGATCCCAGTTAGTGTGTCGGAACGTAGCACCCGATCCATTCAACAAGCCACAATCACAATCACAAGTACATTCTCATAATCATACAATCAAGTCATGATTAATGGCATTCAATTATCCTCATTTACGATTAGTGTGATCAATAATGCAACATTCGCATACATACATGCATTATAATGAAGCAATTACAAAGATATATCACACAACATGAAATCACAACCATCACCTACCTCAAATCCAAGCTTGAACCCCCTAAGGCACTTGAATCTTTCCTTTTCAGATTATTCCCGCTTGTTCGTTGTCTAAAAACATACAATTAACTCAAAGATCAATAAACGAGGCCTAATTACCTGGATTATAATCAACATTATCAACCCTAGGCCAATCCAAGATCCCAATACCCAAATTAGGGCTTTTTCCCACCATATAATTCAGTCCAAACACCCTCCCCAATAATAACTAATCAAGAATTCAAGTTCTACGGATCAAAAAACGGATTAGGGGAGTAAAATCCTTACCTTTAGCACCAAATTTCATGGAAAACTGTCAAGAACTTGCCTGGGGTTGTCTCCTGGCTCTCAAGAATGAAACTTGCAGGAAAATAACGTTTTTGAGGTTTATTTCCGACTTAAGTAGCGACTGTTCTGCCACAGCGAACCTCATCCCGCTACAGCAGCCTCGCCCTGGCGGGAATAATCCCTCCCTAGCGGCTTGCATGGAAACAGAGTGCTAAATTGAGAGTTTCAAACCCTCATTTCACAATACACCTTCATCACATGACACTAAAAAAATACCCGGTCACGCTAAGATCAGTTTTGAGAGTTTTACTCGCCCGAATTTGATTCCGTAAAGTGGTATGGGTTCCTTAACGTCTTAGCTATCTATTTATGCAATCAATTTTATTATTATACTTCTCATTCATTACCAGATTTCCCTAGATTCGCCTGACTCCGATTTCGTTCAAATCTGGACTAGGCAAGGAAATTCTAAGTTACTACTCAAAATTTTTTCTGGTCCATTTCTTTTCCCATTGGCTTTTCCCTAACGACGGAATCAGGTCATTACATAAGCTTCTTGGGAGGTAATAATATCAGTGTTAAACAATTCAAAGGGGGTGATAGGACTCCCGTAAAATTGAAGTGTGTAGTTGGGAATCTAAATATAGATTAAGGGGTATTTGACTATTTTTTTTCCAATACAAACTTGTAATTACTTTGTTATTCAAGAATTTGAACTAAATTTTTAGCCCAAATAAAGATACAATTTTTATATTGAATAATATTGAAGAAGTTCAACAGAAAGCGCACACAAAAGAAAAGCACAAAAAGAACAAAAATTAAAAATAATAATAACAAATCAAGATGAAAGAATAAAAAAATCGAGCACACTAAACCACTCTTTTTATAGCTAAGGGTTGTATGAACAAGTGTTTATTTTGCCTTATCAAAACCGTCACAACTCTTCAAAAAAGTTTCAATTGTTCAATGTAAAATGTGTCTGCTTTTAGCATAATATAAGTAAATAACTATAAAAGATATATTAAATTGAATGTTTTTAGTTGGGTGGCTAGGAAGCACACAAGTGTTGGACGACATGTGTGCTTCCTAGCCAAGGGTATATTTGGTTTTTGCCTAATGTTTATGCTTAAACAGTGTTGTACTTGCTTGTTTTATGGTTGTACCTTTAAATTATTGGACACTAGCCATTGATTAGCTCTCAATCGAAAAGTTGGACTTTCATTTGGGCCCATATACTTTTCCTCATCTCATGTCTTTTCTGATTTTCATTTATTTATGTGTTTTATATATATGTGTTCTATCTAATTTTTTTGCTCAACCTTTTATCTTAAACTTCTTGAAATTTAACTACTGCATTTATTATATTTTAGCTACAAAATATATTAAAGGTACAATCTTTTTTATTTTTATAAAAAACGTTGTTTAGTTGACTCTTAAAATTTTATCATTGTCATATGAATTTGAACAGATGAAACAATATATATTATTATTATTATTATTAAATTTACGTAAAAGATACTATAAATTACATATATTGGACCTGTGCTGACACGGGCACCAAATATCTAGTTATACTATACTACTAAGGGGTCGTTTGGTTGGGAAAAAGTTATCTCAGGATTAGTTATCCTTGGTTAGCTATCCTAAGATAACTTATCCCACCATCAGGGGCAGACCCACAAGCACTCGTGAGGGTGCACGTGCACCTGATAACTTTTTAAAAAAAATCGTATATTTATGTATAGATAGTTGATAAATGATTATATATTTAATTGTGCACCCTTATAAATAAAAGTCGCCTAGGCGAATTGGTCGAAGTCACTGAATTGCAACGCGATCGCGTGAGTTCGATTCCCGCGGAAGGTAACTTTTTTCCACTTTAAAATCAACTTTTTCTTTAGATTTAAACCTTTTTAAAAATTACTTTTATTAAAACTCGTTTTTGCCACCTCATCTGGCCCCACCTCCTTTCTTAACTAAAAACAAATAAAATCCCTAGCACAATTCTAAACAAAATATAAGATTGCTAGAAAATTTACAACTTGCACAATTCTAAACAAAATATAACACTATTAGAAAATCTAGAACTTACAAATATTCTTCACTATATAATTAAAGTCCTACCCCTATTATCTCTGCATAAATTGGTAAGTTCTTTTTTTAAGCATTTTTTTTGTAAGAATTTGTTGTTGATTCTTGTGATTTGAGATGGATAGACTTATGTAAAGCGAAATGCAGGTGATTTTTTTTTCACGAAAAATGATTTTAAGACTTGGAATCATAGTTTGGAATGATTCAATTTATATGCTGGTTGTGACATCCCCGAAATCTAGTGGTCTACCCTAGAGCTAAACGTGAGGAATAGTGTAACATTCCAGAGATGTTTTGACTAAACTAGAGCTAAAATGAAAGAGGTAAACATCTAGGAAAAAGGTAAGGACCTAAGCTACCAAGAGTGAATGAAGGAAAGCAATATTTTTCCTAGGACCACTTGGCGATGGGAAATAGCATCGCCCAAAGGCCATTGGCGATTATCCAAATAGACCTTCCTCGCCTAGTGGGAAGCCTCCCCTAGACCTAGCTACTGTAATTTTAGGCGAGCTAGGTCGGGGCTCGCCAACCCACTTGGCGAATCTCCTAAGGGGTCATGACACCAGATTCCATGTAGCTCACATGGTCTATGTCAGTTAAGGCTAAATTTCCCTATATGACAAGAACATGAACAAGAACAAGAACAAGGATATGAACATGAACTATACTTATGACTTCTTATTGAGTTTTACTAGGTGTGAGTAGGGGTATGAGACTTCACTTGTACATTGCACAAGTAGACTTATAAAGGGGTTGTGGGGTGGTTTCTCTTATGCTATGAAGACTCTTGAATTATGTATGCATGATACGTATGATTGTTAAGCTTGACCTTACTTTCTACAAGTATGAACATGAATGGTTCCTTATATATGTGTATGGACTATGATGAGGTCAAGGTATGTTATGTATGATGTTGGTGACCTAAAAGTGGTATTTGGCATATGGTAGGGTTATGAGATCTTGCCTTTGCATTGCACTATTATAGCTTTGGGGTTGCTTATGATATGGTTTGACTTATGTTTCTTCATAAATATGCATGATGACTTTTAAACTTGATAAATGCATGTTTTCAACTAAATGTCCCTTTTTACATGTTTTAAAAGTTTTATGCATGGCTTCCATACTTAGTACTTTTGTGCTAACCCATATTTCTACATTTTCTTATAAGTGTAGGTTCCGAGAATTGAGTTGTATTTCCTTCATTTGACCAAAGTTTGGATTGGCTCTTCCCAGGCTTGGTAAGACCTCAAGTTCGAGGACGGATTGTTCATTTTTAGTTCATCTCTTACTTTCTATTTTCGAGACTATGTTGTGAAAAGGGCTGTGACCCTAAGATTGTATTCGATTGTATTAGTTGGTTTTATGAGAGAAAGTCTAGACTTCTATTCGATTTATGAAATGACTTTGATTGTAAAAAGTTTTAAATTTTCCGCATAATTTCTATTTCCTATGTTTATGATTATGCTAAGGGCTTGTATGAGACACCTTCGGGGTCAAGTACGCCGTGTTACGTCTAGGGGGTACCCCTGGGTCGTGACAAACTTGGTAATCAGAGCACAAGGTTTAGAATGATTCTAGGATGATGTCTCATGAACCACGTCTAGTTGAGTCTTGTTCATGAGTATGAAGCGCACAACGCTTATGAATGAGAGGCTCTAAGATGTCTAGGAAATCTCACTTCTTTCATTACTCTTTAGTCGTGCCTTAGAGTTTTAACTCTATGAAGTCCTTTTCCTAACCTTTCTCTTGTGTATATAGGATATGAATACAAGAAGGGTGACTGCAAGAAGGATGGAAGAGGAGATTGTGAATGAGGGAGTTCCTCCCCAAGGTCCTCAAGAGCCTCAAGGTGAGCTCCTAATGATGAGGGGGCTATGACAAATGTGGAAATAAAGACGGCTCTTCAAACATTGATTCATGCTTTAACGACTCAAGTCACTAGGGATGCTAGAGTTCAAGCGAACCCCAATGTGAGTATAATCGCTTCAAGGATAAGGGATTTCACAAGAATGAATCCACCTATGTTCTTTGGCTCCAAAGTGGAGGAAGACCCACAAGGGTTTATTGATGAGATCTTTAAAGTGCTTGATGCTATGGGTGTGTCTCCACAAGAGAAGGCGGAACTAGCCACCTACCAATTGAAGGATGTGGCTCAAGTTTGGTATGAGCAATGGAAGGATGAGAGACCTGTAAGAGCGGGCCCGGTATATTGGGGATTGTTCAAGTCGGCCTTCCTTGATAGGTTTTTCCTCCTAGAGTTGAGGGAACGAAGGATGACATAATTCATCAACCTTCACCAAGGAGGTATGAGTGTGAAAGAGTATAGCCTTAAGTTCCCCCAATTGTATAAGTATGCTCCAACCATGGTGGCGGACTCTAGGGCCAAGATGAACAAATTTGTTATGGGGATATCTGACTTGGTAATCAATGAATGTCGTTCAACAATGCTCATTCCAAGTATGAATATTTCACGTCTTATGGTTCATGCCGAACAAATTGAGGAACAAAAGCTCAAGCAAGTGAATAGGGAGGTGAAGAAGGCAAGGACTGATGATGGAAATTCTTCCAAGGGTAAGTTTAAAGGTCAAAGTAAACCAAGGTTCAAGAGAAGGTTCTCGAACCAAGGCTCCCCTAATGCTCCAAGGGTCAACAAAGATAGGGTGCCTAACCCTAAGCCTCAAGGAGGAAATAGTGGTGGATCTTCTATGACAAGGCCTACTTGTGCCAAGTGTGGCAAGAAACATGAGGGTAAGTGCCTTGTTGGCATGGATGGTTGTTTTTATTGTGGGAAGAGTGGTTATATGGTAAGAGATTGTCCCATGCTTAAAGTTCAAGGAAGAGAGGGCAAGCAAGTCCCTCCTAGTGGTTCAAATTCCGATGCTCCCAACTACGAAGAGAAGGAGAAGGAGTGGAGGGCCAAAGAGGAAAAGACTAAGCAGATCATGAAGGAAGAGATTGTGAAAGTGATAAAAGAACTTGATTACTCTTCAGAAGTTGTAGGGCTGAACTACGAAAATTTATGCATTCATCCGAATTTGGACCTTTCGGAAGGGTTCAAAGTGCCAAAGTTCGTCACTTTTAATGGAATTGGAAATTCTCTAGCACATCTTAAAGCTTATTGTGATCAACTCGTGGGAGTTGGCAAAAATGAAGCATTGTTGATGCCTCTTCAGTCGAAGTCTAAATGGACAAGCTTTAGAGTGGTTTACATCACAAGAATTAAAACAATAGACGAGTTGGAATGCACTCGCAAAGGATTTCAATGAAAGATTTGGCATAACGTAGAAGCTGCCCCTGATCGTTACTATTTGGAGAAGATCAAACAGAAGTCTATAGAAAACTATCGATAGTACGCTCTTTGTTGGAGAAAAGAGGCTGCAAGAGTTCAACCTCCTATGTCTGAACGTGAAATCACTGTGAAATAATGTTGTGCATGATGGGATAAAAATTTGTTGGGATCATCAAGGTCGGAGAAGCTTTGGAAGATGGTTTTGAGACTGGAAAGGTCACAAACCTTATTGCAATGCGAGCTAACGGAAAAACTACCAAAAGTAGTGACATAGATATGTCAAAGGGAAAAGTAGAAGAGGTATCTGCGGTGATGGTTACCCATATGCAGTCGGCTCCGCAAAGGAGATATCAAAACCAAAATGTCAATCATAAACGATTCCCTCATCAAAACTTTAGGAAGGCTCCTAAAGTAATTACACCACTAAGGGATTCTCAAACTCAACTTTATGAAAGGTTGAAAACAATGGGTATGCTCCATCCTATAGAAGGAATACCATCTAATCCTTTGGGAAAATTTTACGGGGCTAACCAAAATGTGCTTATCATTTTGGAGCTGTTGGACATGACACAGAGAATTGTTCAACCCTCAAGCACAAAATTTAAAACATGATCAACAACAATTTAATCAATATTGATTAAGCCTCCCCAAATGATAACTGATTGGATGCTAAAGAGTAAGTACAAGACATTTTTGAACAGAGTCATTTGAAGATATTAGTCATCAAAGGTTGAAAAGAAGTATGCCTGACGTCGAGCAGGATTCTGCATATAAAGTTATTGTTATCTTTCTCTTGAAAATGCACATTTAATCTTTTCCTCCCATTTGATCGCACTTGTAATGAATTATGTCTGACCTGAATTCTCAAGAATAAGATACGTACACGGTCTGTGTCGGCCTCGGTCACTCTTTTATTCAACTTTCAATATGTTCTTTGTACTTGAACTATGTTTGACCTGATTCCTTCCTTAACGGGATACGTAGGCGCCACAATGGCTCGGTCATATTTGCCGTAACATTTTTGTTTCTTTTATTATGGAAACTGAGACAGAGTTTTTTAGAGGATCTCAAAAATTCATTTGAAGATAGACTTCTTCAACAAGTCAAGATTGAAGATCAAAATGCAACTGGGTAGGTTTTTTTAGTGAATCTCAAATTCCACAAGATGACATTTTAAAGAGAATCAAGTCAGAAATCACGTTGAAATGTGCAACTGGGATAAAATTTTTGAGATCATCTAAAAGATCCACAAAAATGCCATTTGTTACTTATTGAGGCAAACTGGGACAAAATTTTGAGGAGGGACCTCAAAATTCCAGAACAAGCAACCTCAGGATTAACAAAAGCAAGTTACAAGAGTTTTTCCATATTTTAGATTGGGATAGAATTTTTGATGAGGGTCCTCAAAAATTCCATCAATACTATCTTACAAAGGACGGACGAGCGTGTAAGCCAACCGCATGAAGACAAGACCAACACAAATCGGTCTTTCAAACTAAGAATTTTTCTTTGGAATGTAGGAACATCGAAGTCACAAAAATGGAAATGTAAAGCTTTCAAGTGTGACAAAAGGCGTCATTTACACCCATCGCGGTCTCATCAACAGAACTTAGAAAACTTTCCATCTCATTTTATCTTCATTTCATTATATTGCCTCAAGTGATTTATAAACCATTTCTTTTTATTTTGCAGGAATATTGAAGACAAATGCTAATAGATTCTTTCAAAGTTCTAAGAAACAACGTGTTGGAGGATCACTAGTGACGAGTCATAATCAAAGTCACCATTAGGCTCATCATAGCCTAATCCTGATATGCCAAATGACTTAATCTATCGATTTATATTTACTTATATTCTTTACTTTATCGTCGATACTAATGTTTGGTGTCAAGCTTTGCAGGTGATAGTAATGGTAAAGTCAGGATCATATGTGAAATCGACATCAAATCTAAAGATGATCAAAAGTTACACTATCTTAGAAGTGTTGCAAGGGAAAATCTCCGAGTCCATCACATTAGAAAAGATGTTGGAGATCGCAATATACTCATCGACAGAACTTAGAAAACTTTCCATCTCATTTTATCTTCATTTCATTGTGTTGCCTCAAGTGATTTATAAACAATTTCTCTTTATTTTGTAGGAATGTTGAAGACAAACACTAATAGATTCTTTCAAAGTTTTAAGAAACAACGTGTTGGAGGATCGCTAGTGACGAGTCATGATCAAAGTCACAATTAGGCTCACCACAACCTGATCTTGATAAGCAGAATACTTAATCTAATGCTTTATCTTTAATTTTATTCTTTACTTCATCGTCGATACTAATGTTTGGTGTCAAGCTTTGCAGGTGATAGTATTTATAAAGTCAGGATCATATGTGAAATCGACATTAAATCTGAAGATGATCAAAAGTGACACAATCTTAGAAGTGTTGCAAGGGAAAATCACCAAGTTCGTCACATCAGAAAGATGTTGGAGATTGAAATATCCTTATGACAATCGAAGTAATCAAATAGTTACAAGTTTTCGATAACTATTGAAGATGTCAGTAACAAACTCATACTTTATTGAGTTTGTCAAGGAAGACAGGAGTGACTTTAATCTTCGTGTGAAAGAATTAAGTCATTCACCTTGATAATTCTGTCTTTAAATAGAGAGTCATAGTTGCGACGCGCATATACGTCAATATAGTTTTTCTTTAGTATGATTGTCACGTAGCAATTTTGGCATACGTGTTTCTTGACAATGTCAGGGTAAAAATTTCAAATTTTTTTGGGTATCCACCCCATAAGTGGATTATGTGTTTTGTTTGGTTGATCAAAGACTTTGGTATATAGTTTTGTTGGGCGATCCACCCCATAAGTGGTTCGTATATTTATTTGTCCATTTCAGGTTCCTATTTTGAACTATATTGGAATATTATCGAGCCATCCACCACGTTACAGTTGGAATATTATCGAGCCATCCACCTCGTTACAGTTGGAATACTATCGAGCTGTCCACCTCGTTACAATTGAAATATTATCGAGCCATCCACCTCGTTACAGTTTGAATACTATCGAGTCATCCACCTCGTTACAGTTGAAATATTATTGGGCCATCCACCTCGTTATAGTTGAAATATTATCGAGCATCCACATCGTTACAATTGGACTATTATCGAGCATCCACCTCGTTACAGTTGGAATATTATCGAGCCATCCACCTCATTACAGTTGGACTATTATCGAGCATCCACCTCGATACAGTTGGAATATTATCGAGCCATCTACCTCGTTACAGTTGGACTATTATCGAGAATCCACCTCGTTACAGTTGGAATAGTAACGAGCCATCCACCTCGTTACAATTGGATTATTATCGAGCATCCACCTCGGTACAGTAGGAATATTACCGAGCATCCACCTCGTTACAGTTGGAATAATTATCAAGTTATCCATCTCGTTACAGTTGGATTATTATCGAGTATCTACCTAGTTACAGTTGGATCATTATCAAGCCATCTGGCTCGTTGCAGAGATCATCAGAGTTTACCATGCACAAAACAAGCAATGACATCTCCAAATCCTCAGCAAATCATGAGTTGTAATGGACATATGGTGTTCGAAAGTTGTATCAATTATATTTTACCCTCAATACTTCTTTATTTTCTCAACTAGTTAAAAAATATGTTTATGCATATCCATTAAGATATACTCATTTGTTATATGAATGATCTTTCTTTATTTTTCGACTCAAGCCGCTAGCTAAAGCGGTACTATGTCTACTAGTTATTTACTTTGAGTGTGCAGATTTATGTTAAGCATACGTATATGACATCTTTCAAAACAAGAGTAATTTTAGAACACCAAGACAACGACGTATCCATAGAAGTTAACTGAAAAGTATCGTAGGAGATACTACCACTTTTCAATTACAGTTTCTACTAACAAGTTTTTTCAGTCTTTGTCGAGAGCATCCAAGAGGATGAATTATCAAATCAAACCACAGGTGCAGACGACATCAACAAGGATGCAACACAACGTGGAACTTTTTCTTAGCAGCGAAAAGGGACATTGTCCGAAGAGGAGTATTAAACTATTAGGACGCGAGATGAGGAGCGACTTCCACCACAATCAAACCACACCCCTATCAGAAGGCATGTGGGTTTTTCTTTGGGTTTATTGGTTTCAATTTCGCATCTGGAAAAATTTGTCATTCATCTGAAGCGACTTTCTAATCCGAGTGATAATGCACCAAGAGCTTTGGAAATTATGTCTATGTAAGTTCTTAATTATGGGTGTGAGGTGCACCACATTCATGGTTAAGAGGTTGCAAGCCTTTTTTTAATGCTCAATTCTTTTGTCACTCTTCAAGAACCGAAAGATATCTTAGCATACCAGATTTCCTTTTCAACCGATCGAGTCGAATTACAAACAACCTGATTCCTTGAGTTGAAGGATATGCAGGCTGGCTCATTGAAAACTCGGTTGTATTCCAACATTCACCCTTAAATTTTATTCTCGAGCATTTCGGTCTCTTCATAATTCAATATCGGGATGGATTTTGAATTCTTTCAGAATCGTACGTCAAATCAAGCGTACCGAACTACAAGCGGCCTGTATTCTCATATAGCCTGAGATATGTAGGAAACCCATTCTTCGGGGTTCTGCTCGATCAAAATTGGATTCGTCAATTTCATTTGCCTCAAACTTCTTTCATCAATCCAAATCAAATGAGGGACAATTGTTGACACCCAATTTTGGACCTCCACAATATAGATTAATCATCGAGCCTCTTCAATTTCAAATGATAGTTTTATAAAATTAAAAAAAAATAGTTTGCAAGTTTTAAATAATTTTGTCATTTTTATATTTTTTAAATAATATATATGTTTTATATAATTTAGTATATAATTAGTATAGTTTATGAATATTCAAAAACCGTCTCAAAAATATTTTGTTTTAATTAAATATTTGGTTAATTAGTTTAGTTATATAACAGTTCATATTTTAAATCATTAGTTTACAATTAAGTTAATTATTTTATTTCATTAAGTTTAAGAAGCTCATAAATTAATTATATTAATTCGTCCTATTTGAATTGTAGCCGGATTGGCTAAGTAATTTTGATTTGGCTATATTCACAATTCAATGGACCCATTTCCAATTCTTCAACTCACTATTCAACAGAAAACCCGACCCAGCCGGCCCATTTCTATTTAACAAAGAGACCCAACTCTTATTATCAGCCCAGAAAAGGCCCAAATTCCACCAAAATACCAAAAGAAGCCCATCAGAATACCATACCATATTACAACTGACAATACAACAACAACAGTACCAAAACGACCCCCATATATGTCTTCTTCCTTGTGAGAAATCGAAGCCCAGTGACTGGTACGCTGACCCGAGTCCAGCGAACCAATAAGAGCAATCCGAATCACGCTTCACCTTTGTTCGTTTGTATGAGACGTACTCGAATCAAGCCAGGTTTTGCAATCCCACACCTCAAGCGTCCTTGCTCCAACAATCAAGCACCTAGATCATTTTTTAGTCGAAGAACTGTACAGTCGTACTATTCAAGCTGGTTTTCTCCTTATCCTCCAAGAAATTTTCAAATTTCAAATTAAAAATTTCATCCAAATTTCTCTCCCAATTTTGTAACAGCCCGTATTACGCATATGCTTGTTCTATTCTTGTGATACTTGACATAGCCTTATAGTATAGGTGAGAGACCATGTTTCTTATATGATTAGTGTTGGTTTAAACTATCTCGGAAGGTGATGTGATGTCTTGCACGTTTCAGCATGTGTACTGCAAGTTATAACTCCAACGAAAGTATTAAAATTCGAGATGGTAAGGTGGTAATTGAGCTTAAAGTTGAAAGTTAAGTGCTGAGTTAAAGAAAAAGAGATTAATATTTAGAAAATGGAATAAAATAAGTGAGCTGCTTGCTTGACTTAACTAAGCTAGTAGGTGACAAGTAGGTGCATCACCTACTTTGACTAATTGACCAGTCCAAAGGACCAAGTAGGTGCATCACCTACTTGAGCAATATGGATCTAGTTAAAAAGGCCAAGGTTTATGGATCAGATTTGGGCTATGCTAATGGGCTCACTTGAGGCCCAAACTAAGTTAAATAAAATGAAAATGAAATTAAAGCCTAGCAGCCAAATTTGCCAAGGCCCAATATATTTAAGCCCAATGAAAGCAAGTAGGTGCATTACCTAGTTTGAACTTTTCAGCTGCTTGATGTACATAAGTAGGTGCATCACCTACCTGACCAATTAGTGGCTGAAAATGGACAAAAAAAATGAGGTTCTAGAGGATATTCTTAAAGGTGAAGAAAGCTCAATATAAGATATATTGGCTGCTAGTCTCACTTATTTTTAACACACAATATTGATAATTAACTCCAGCTCTCTCTCTCTTTTCTCTTAAGGATTAAAACAGCAGCCTTAAAGTTCCTTCTAGGGTTCTTGAAGAAATCCTCATATCTACAAACCAAGGTAAGAGAAACACTTATGGATTTAGCTTAATTCTCCCATGGAAAACTAGAAAACATGTTATTCATGCTCAATTATAAGTAGAAGGCAGAAGTTCCCATAAGCTACTGCTCACTTTCCTTAATTATTAAGATACTTTTCTCTTCTTCTTTGGTTTAAGTGTGAAGGAAAGTTGAAGTTCTAGAGGAATTCAAGTTATAAGGAGAAGTTGCAGAAATTGAGGTAAGGTGACTGCTCCATTTTCTTCCTCTTTATGTATGAGTTTGAGTGAGGAATTATGGGTGTGCTGTCATAAAAGAACTCAAAGGGGTAGTGAGTTCAATAATTGTTTGTATGATAAATAATATTTGAGGCTGTTTTATATGTATTGTTGTTGGTGCAGCTTAGGTAATCTTGAAAAAAGATATATAATGTATGTATTGGGCAGAGAAGGAGGGTGTGGTGATACACATTATTTTAAGGGCTGTATGGGCTCATTATCCGTCAATGTTAGCTACTGTTTTACGGGGCTCACGGTGTGATAGTTGCTAATTTTAGTTTATCATGACTTATATTGTAAATTAAAACCTAAAAGGGGAGGCTGAATCGTGATAGTTGTATTGTTCACATGATAAGGTATGTAAGGCTATTCGATTCAATATTCTTCGACATGAAATCTGATACTTGCGATTAATATCAATAAGTGAATATCCTATGTTCTATTCCTAGTAAAGGAAACATAGTGGCAACGTACGATCTCCAAATAGCTAACAATATTCCCCCTTCTTCTTAGTGAATAGAATTACTTCATTATATGTTCAGTACTCTATACTTGTGTAATAATCCTCTTATGTGCTGATATAGAAATGGTATTTGCAAAACTAAGTTTGGTGAATCCTCCTGTTAGTCAGTTGAAGACAATTGTGTCATTTAAGCTCACAAGTAATGCATTGATGTTACATAGCCCCTTATGTCATTGTTACTGCCTTGAAGTATTATTTGCATGTCTTCTACTACTAGTTCGTATTTCCAAATCTCAAAAAATATTATGACCACCAAAACAACAATTTCAAAGATTAAAAAATCTGAGTGAAGCCATCTATATAATTAAGGGTGGCAGCCCAGGGGCAAATGCCTAGCATGGGTCGATCCCAATTGGTATATAAGGGTGGCGGCTCATGGGCGAAAGCCTAGCATGGGCCGATCCCAATTGATATAGAAGGGTGGCAGCTCAGGGGCGAAAGCCTTGCATGGGCCGATGCCAATTTGTGTAATTATGAGGACCGCATCCCAGGGGTTAAAATGCCCTAGCATGGGTCATCCTCTTCTACCACTGATCAGCTAGTCATTCGTATCACATGCCTTATAAAGATCATAACACACAGAAAGGTAAAGACAAGAATGTAACATACATGATCCCACAAGAGTTAACAAAGGTGGCCTTCTGTTCTAATTTATGCACATATATATTGATACTTGGTTTCATTCGAACTCTTATTTTATATATGTTATTGCCTTACATATTCAGTACATTTTTTCGTACTGACGTCCCTCGCAGGGTATGCTATATTTCATGTTGCAGGCACACGTAGTCCAGCTAGTAGACCTTCTCAATAGGAGCACACGACACTCAGCTATTTTTGGTGAGCTCCAGGTTGATTCGGAGCTTTACTGAGTCTCTGGTAGATTCATTTTGATATTTGTATCGTAGTTAAGGGTAAGGCGGGGTCTGTCCCAACCTACTCTAAGGTTTTCTACCTTTTAGAGGCTTTGTAGACTTATGTATATGGTTCAGTTGCGTCTTAACAAGTTGTGGCCTCAACGGCCAAGTGTTGTATATAAGTTTTGGGTCTACTTATGTTGGTTTGTATCGCTGCATCCTATGTAAACTTGTCACAAGATTGTCATAGTTATATGCATAGTTAAGCACATGTTACAAGTTGGTTCTCTCGGGCCTTTAGGGTATTAAGTGCCTGTCCGTCTTAATGGGATTTGAAGTGTGGTAGATTTCCCCCGTAAATCAACCCTATTTTTATCTATAAATAGCCCCCTCTTCTTCTTTGTTAAGGTTTGGAAGAAAAGTTAGGAAAATTTGACATTAGAGACACTGGAATAACAAAAGAAAGAACCACTATTTTTACATTTATGGCAGTAGCGTTCAACTGAGAATCCTGGATTGTTTATTTGATTTTTTCAAGTTTTTCGTTAGAGTCTTTGGCTTGTGGTGTCGGAAGAAGCTTCACTGCTAGCTTGTAGTCCAAGTTCCTGCTCGTCAAGAGGTAAATAGCTCCAATCTCTTTTATTTTTTTTTAGTTTCTAGTAGACGTTCGAGTTTGAGTTGTGAATAGTGTGGACCTCTAGATGCTCTTACATGATGTGTTCGGATCTAAGTGATAGCTTTAATCTTTATCTTATTTTTCTGAAGTGAATAATGTTTGTTTTGACTCCAAGATAGCTTAATGCTCATTTTGTTCTATCTTTCTATTTGTGTCTTTCCTAAGTTCATGGCTGGTTTTTACTTGTATTGCTATTTATTCACTTGTATTGTCATGATGTTATCTCTCCCTTTTGTTAAAGTGATTTTTGTGCTTCTCTTATGTGTTTGATATGTCTGGGTGTTGCTTTGATCTTAAAAATGGAATAGTTGTTGGTTTTCCTCTTCACTGATTTCTAAGATATTTTCCAGTAGCCTTATAACTCCATATGCCTTTGTTTTCTACATGTTTCACTCATGTGTTCCTTGATTAAATGTAAACTTTATAGTTAGTTCTCCATTGTTCTGCTTGCTGCCTAGGAATTATAATTAATTTCTATTTGTTCTTATATGTGGAAGCTTAGATTCATATCCCCACCTTGCATTTCAAATCAACCTAGCTTTTTGTTTCACTTAACACTCTTATATTGACCTGTGTTGATTTCTTACTATTAATATTAGTAGACTTAACATTAATATCCAAATGTGATTGACTCATGATATAGTAGTTTAAATGTGGTGCATATTCAACTCCCTATTTTAGAATAGTCATACCTTGTCTTTATTCTTTACTGCCTTTTTAACCTTAGGTAGGCTCCACGGTATGATAATTTATGGTATATCATAGTGCTTCTCTTGAATTCTTAGGATAAGTATTCTATTTGAGAAATCTGCCCAATTTTGACATATTTTGCATTAATTATATTTGTAGGTTACGGCAATGAGCATCTTCCTATTATGTGGGAGTCAAAGCGCTGCATTTAAATTTGTTATCTGCTTATAATGCCCAATATGGTTTCTAATGTTTGTTAACTTTTAATATGAATAGTTGTTCAGTCACCATAAGAGTCTTAAGTTAATAGCTTAACTTGATATTGTTTCATATTGGTTCTAATTCTTATTTCCTCTTTCTTTTTCGCATGAACTCTCTCTGAATGAGTCTAATGACTCCCATCTCTTGCATAGTCCTCTTCTTGAGTCAACCTCCTTCAAAATCTCAAAGGGAGCTAATATTGTTGGGTTAAAATATCAATCAAAGGCTTTAGCAAAGTAATAATAGTCCTAAAGGGTTAATAATTGGAGTTTTGGACTTAAAAGTCCCGTTAGACAAAAATCAGCAGCTGTAGTAGCTCGAAAAAGCTTAAATGAGGAGCAAAATTGGGTTAAAACCCTTAACTGATGAAGCAGCAGATTTAACATTTCAGCCCGCCAAAATGGTCGAATAGGGGCTGGAAATTTCAGTTATTTTATTCACTGTTTACTTTATATTCTCATTATTATTTTATTTATTGTGAATGCTAACATTTTCTTCTTATATCTAACTTAAATGAATCCTTGGGAGATTTTTAATGATTCTTCTATTTCGGTATTTGTTTACTTTAAGTATTTAAATTTTCAAAATTCATTTTAAGTTAAACAATTTAAGCTTATTAGAATAACTTAAGAACCTTTCATGTTCTTTCATAGTTATTGAAAAGCTTTAATCCATGTTTATGAGTTTGAATTAATTGTATAGTTCAAAAACTTGACTATGGATACAATTTTAAGTTAGGATTATTCTTGAGATTTTGCAAAATATCAATTGTTTTTTATCTAAGTTTCAAAGTAGACTTTTATAAGTAGCTCCTTTTATTTTATGAAGTTAGCCGAATTTTTTAATCCGCCGGTCAACTGTGTGTTAGCGGATTCTCTAAGATGCCTAAACCCTTCCTTAGAGACTTATTTGAACTCTTACCCGACTCTGGATTTATTTAAAATGGTTTCTTTAAAAAAAAAAAACCCCCTTTTAAAATGGTTTTCTTAATTTTTCCTAAAAATTAGTTGGCGGCACCTAAATTAATCATTTTTTCCAAAAAGTTAATAAAATCGCAAAGTTGTGAAATAGTTTTGAAACCTTAGTTTTCATAATTGAGTCATAACAAAGGGCTGTGACCCTAAGATTGTATTCGATTGTATTAGTTGGTTTTATGAGATAAGGTCTAGACTTCCATTTGATTTATGAAATGACTTTGATTGTAAAAAGTTTTAAATTTTTTGCATCATTTCTATTTCCTATGTTTATGATTATACTAAGGGATTGTATGAGACCCCTTCGGGGTCAAGTACGCTGTGTTACGTCTAGGGGGTACCCCTGGTCGTGACACTGGTGAAGTAAATAACGTCCACAATAGGTGTTTCAACAAAATGCTAGATTTTGAGAATCAATCTCAATCCATTTAAGTTGCTTTTAACAAGCAATCTGAGAAAACAAGAAGTGAGCATCGAATTCGTTAGAGGCTTTTACTAATGTGGCAAGGTTCCTCTTGGAATTTGGATTGTCTTTTTGAGGTCATGATGAAAGTGAGTCTTCATAAAATAAAGGTCTTTTTTTAGATTTTTTGGATTAGTTTGGAAAAATGCTTCTGGATATGAATAATGTTATTTTAAAACATACTTCAAAAAATGCTATGATGACTTTTCCAAAAAACTTTACATTACCGTTGTGCCACTCCTAGCCTCACCCTTGAGCCACTCTTAGTAGTGCCCCCTCTATCTTCAAATCATGCGTTCACCTCTGCCCACCATGTATATGGGATAATCCCATCACTATGATGTAAATGGTTGGATAAGTTATCCTAAACATGACAATCACACAAGATACACAAAATTTATCTCATCACTATTTTCTTATCTTATCTGTAATGCCTCGGAAACTAGTAGACTAAACTAGAGCCTCTAGCTAGGGTTCTAAGATTTGATGTATGTGGATTAGAGTCGTAGACAAGATTTCCCGTGTATAGAATTAGGGGTTTAGTGGTTGAACATCAAGGCACATCTTACACCCCATATTCTTATAGACTAACCTAGGACTTAGTATGTGGGGTTGTCAAGGCTAGGAAACGGGCAAGAGACTAAGCTATCAAGGAAGAGCGAAAGAGAACTTGTTCTTCTTTGGGCCTTGTTGGCGATTGGGCAGCATGATCGCCCAATGACTTGGCGATGCGCCAAAGTGCACTTGGGGTCGCCTAGTGGGCTGTCCCCTTGGCCTAGGTTCTAGAAATTTGTGCGAGCTAAGTTGGGGTTCACCGGTTGGATAGGCGATTCGCCCAATGGACCCCTCCATAGCCTAGTGAGCTGCCCTTTTAAGGATCCTACTAGAAATTTAGGCGAGCCAAGGGCCCATTAGGCGTGTCGCCTAGTACCCTTGGCAAGCCAAGGGGTGCAAAGGGCGAGGTAAGTCATAAAGACTAGTAAGTTTTGGGTTGAAACTTTAAGGGTCCTTAGTTCTTTTCCAAAGTTGACCTTACATTATTTTATTCCCTTCCTAGCAAGTATATAAGCTTATTAGACCTAAGTTTCCCTCAATTAAGTCATTCTCCCTAGAATCCAAAGAAAACCCAACTTCATCCCCTTCAAAGAATATTTCTCTCTCTAGAAAACCTCCATTGAAGAAGAAGATAAAGTTTGAAGCTTGGGTCAAGAAAAAAGTCCATTGTTGAGAGCTTGTGCTAGGGATTTGATTAAAGTTATGTGTAGCTTATTCATCTATGGGTTCTTCCACCCATAGAGTCCCCTAGTTCTTCCCCAATTTGTGAAGAAGAACCCCAATCTAAGTTAGGGTTACTTCCACTGTATGGGTTTAGCTTGACTAATACTTGTTTATGGTTAATTTAGTGTTGATTCATGGTATTATGAAGAATTTATGTGAATTCCATTATTAACCCTAGAAATCAAAGTATGAGGGTTTATGCCTTTATGATGAGAAATTGATGAGTCTTGATAAATTCTCCACAATTGTTATCATGTATAGAACTTATTCAAGAATAGGAATATGAAATCATGAATTGAACTAGACTTATGAATGTATGATAGATCATGGATTGTAATGATTGAATTTGGGACTTTATGATGAATTATGCATAGAATTGCCTATGATTAGGGCTTGTGACTAATATGTCTTGTGATCTAGTCTAGTATGATGATTGTGGAGTAAAGCTTAAAAGTAGGGCTTGAACTCATAATGTTGATCACTAAGGCTTATAGAGTAAGTCTAATATGATGAGTAGCTTGCATATGAATGATACACTAGAGGTTATAGTTGTTGTGGAAGGCTTTTACCCACATGACCTATCTTGTACAAGTGAATGCATATATGTAGAATGTGAAAGGTCTTCTCATATAGAATGATTCTAGAATGAAAGGTTAATCACCTAAAATGCATCAAAGCATGTTAGAATAAAATTGCTTGAAGTTGTGATAAATGGATGGTCCCTTCATGTATAGCTTGTTTATGTAGCATGGGTTAGAAGTTCTCATGGTAGCTTGGGATTGAGGAACCATACTCTCCTAAGATTATCTTGAGTTAGCATTGCAAGGATGCTTTTCATGGTAGCTTGAATTAGCATTTGTGGATGCTATTCATGGTATCTTGCACTAGAGTAGGCATAGTAGCCTAGTATTGGGGATCTACACTCTCCTAAGGGTAGCTTGAACTATCATTGCAAGGATGCCTTCATGGTAGCTTGATTTGGTTAGGCCAAGACCATTTCACGGTAGCTTAAGATTGAGGATTTATACTCTCCTAAGAATAGCTTAGGGTTGAGGGTTCGTACTCCCCTAAGGGTAGCTTGCATCATATTAAATGTTGCATGGTAGTTAGGTTGGAATACTTGTATTCTTTCTTGGATAGCTTGGATTGCATAATAGTGTGTTTTCTATGGTGGTTAGGTTTAGCCTAGTACTGTGCTATTCTTTGATAGATTAGAATGATAAATAGTAAGCATTGAGTAAGCTAGCCTAAAGAAGTACTTAGTGTGAGTGGTAGTATGGGATTCCATTCATACATGGCACAAGTATGACTTGAATCGACTTATGAAGTGTCCTATTATGTGATGTATGCTTAGCTTGGATTGTTGCTATAGTTGTCTTCCATGATATGATTGGCTCAAGATGATAGTTCCTTGTCTTTATGAAGTAGGTCAAGAGTGACATCTATGAATAGTAAGCATGAATAGAGTGACTTCAAGATATGCTTAGTGTGAGTGATATTATAGGATACCCCTCATGCATTGCATAAGTGTGCCTTGAGGTTACTTAGGAGTATAGTGCTCTTATGACATGAAAACCTAGGTCTTGACTATGAATGTGAACTATGCCCAAGAATGACTAAAAAGAGGTACTTATCTTGGATGGTATTATGGGATGCTATCCTTGCCTTGCACAAGTATGTTTTGAGGTAGCTTGTGAAGTAGTTCTCTTGTAATATGAAATACTAAGGTTGAAGTATGTAAATATGAAAAGTCTAACTAGAGACTATGCCATGAACCTATGCTCATTTACTATGTATTTTGTTGACTTATGATTATATGATGCTTATGTTGGAGATTATGCTATGATAATGTTGTTACCTCTTATGCTTATGTCTTATGTTGACTAACCATTTTGAGATGCTCTTATGATGTTGTTCTAGCTATCATACTTGATACATTTTGTACTAACGCATATTGCCTACATTCTAATCAAATGTAAGGTATTGGAGATTGAGTTCCTTTGAAGGCTATGTTTCTAAGGAGCAAGAGAAGTTGATGATTTTGTTGAGTCCTCATAGCTTTGAGGAAAAATCCATTATTCCTTTATGTCATTTCTTTATGTTTTAGACATTGTATGGACTGCGTCCCAAGTCTTTTATTCAATAGTTTAATAGATGGTTTGAGACAAAGATATAGTAAAGACTTTCACTTGCTTATGAAAATGTTTTCGATTGTATGGTTTTAAAGAAGTTTTAAATTTTCCATACTTTTCTATTATCTTATGTTATGATTATGCTAAGGGCTTGTATGAGACCCCTTCGGGGTCAAGTACGTTATGTTACGTCTAGGGGGTACCCCTGGGTCGTGACAAACTTGGTATTAGAGCACAAGGTTTAGAATGGTTCTAGGATTGTCTCAAACCACGTCTGGTAGAGTCTTGTTCATAAATGTGAAGCGCACACCATTTATGAATATGAGGCTATTGGATGTTTAGGAAATCTCACTTCTTCATTCTCTTAGTCGTGCCATAGAGTTTGGCTTTATTAGGCCCTTCTTCTAATTCGTTTCCTATGGTTTATCAGGGTATGGCTAATACGAGGGCTAATGCTAGGAGGGATGAGGAAGACAATGGATAACAAGAGGTTCCTCCCCAAGTTCCAAATCAAGCTCCTCCTCAAGCTCCAAATGACCATCCAATTGAGAATGTCACTCTTGCGGAGTTTAGGGCTTCTATGCAGTTGTTGGCTTAAGACAATAGAGAGGTGGTGGCTCCGGCAAATCCAATAAGGGGGATGGGTGCTTCTAGAGTGAGAGAGTTTTTGAGTATGAATCCTTCGAAGTTTAGTGGCTCCAAGGTGGAAGAGGATTTGAATGGGTTCATTGAAGAGGTTTATAAGACACTTGCTACCATGAGGGTGACTTCTATAGAGAAAGCGGAACTAGACGCTTATCAATTGGAAGATGTTGCCCAAATATGGTATGAGCAATGGAAATATGCTAGGCCGGTAGGAGCGGGTCCTATGGAGTGGGAAGCATTTAAGTCAGCTTTCCTTGATATAGGTTCTTTCCTCGGGAGTTGAGGGAGGCTAAGTTGGAAGAGTTCATCAATCTTAAGTAAGGTAACATGAGTGTCAAGGAGTATGCCTTGAAATTTACTCTTTTGTCTAAGTATGATCCATCCATAGTGTCAAATTTGAGAGATAAGATGAATAGGTTTTTGTCGGGTGTGTCCGATATGGTAGCCAAAGAATGTCATACGACAATGCTTGTGGATAATATGGATATCTCACGCCTCATGATTCATGCCGAACAAATGGAAGAAGAAAAAATCAAGGAAGAAAAATCTAGGGAGAAAAAGAGGTCTAGGATGGATGGTGATAAGTCTATTTATGATGGGTCCGATGGACATGGTCGTTCTAGGAATCGACCAAAGTTTTCCGGACAAGGCTTTTATAATGCTCCTAAGCATAAGGATAAGATGGTGTCTACCCCTATGCCACAAGGTAAAAGTAATGAGTCCCTATGACCCACTTGTACTAGGTGTGGTAAGAGGCATGAGGGTTGGTGTTTGGCTGGTAGAGAAGGTTGCAATAGTTGTTTTGAGAGTGGCCACATGAAGAAAGATTGGCCAAAGGCAAAGGCTACAAGAAGAGATGGTAAGCAAGTTGCCACTAGTAGTGAGGATGTAGAGCCTCAAAAGAAGAATAGGTTTTATGCTCTCCAATCTAGAGAAGATCAAGAGTCATCTCCTTATGTCCCCTCTGGTATGTGTTTTATGCTTTAATAAATTTTTGGATTTATTGTCTTTTATGACTTGTTATGTTGGACTTGAAGTTGTCTTAGTATGAATTATGTTTAGAAGAGCTCAAGTAGGCTTACTCCCAAGGGGGAGATAGTGTGCCTACCTAATAAGGTTACTATGTGATTATGTGTTGTTATGATTTCCCTCATATGCATGTTCATGAAAATGCTTAGGTCTTTTTAGAAATGACTTATATGCATTGTTTTCCTCATGCTGTAGTGCATTGACTAGAGTTGCATAGAGACTTCATGAGATGATTATATGAACATGCTTTAGTTTGGAGTTGAAAGATTCCTCCTTAAATAAATGACTTTTGTGAGTAAGTTGCATTTAGGCTCCATGAATGTGTATTGAGCATGTATTAGCTAGGAGACGTTAGTTCCTCCTTGAAAATGAATAGACATAGAATTTCATGCATTTTGGGTTATTAGATGTAGCTCCTACTCCCTTATGTTGCATTAAGTATGTTTAGCTTGGAGTTGAAGATTTCCTCCTTGGTTGGGTGCATTTAGATGTATTGCATGCATGATGGGCTTCTAGTCTAGAGTCGTTTCCTGTAAGAAGTGTTTAGAATCGTCATTCATGGACGAATGTTCCCAAGGGGGAGATATTGTAATGCCCCGGAAACTAGTAGACCAAACTAGAGCCTCTAGCTAGGGTTCTAAGGTTTGATGTATGTGGATTAGAGTCGTAGACGACACTTTCCGTGCATAGAATGAGGGGTTTAGTGGTTGAACATCAAGGCATGTCTTACACCCCGTGATCTCATAGACTAACCTAGGACTTAGTATGTGGGGTTGTAAAGCCTAGGAAGCGGGCAATGGCCTAAGCTATCAAGGAAGTGTGAAGGAGAACTTGTTCTTCTTTGGGCCTTGTTGGCGATTGGGCAGCATGATCGCCCAAGTGACTTGGCGATGCGCCAAAGTGCACTTGGGGTTACCTAGTGGGCTGTCCCCTTGGCCTAGGTTCTGGAAATTTGTGCGAGCTAAGTCGGGGTTCGCCGGTTGGATTGGCGATTCACCCAATAGACCCCTCCATCGCCTAGTGAGCTGCCCTTTTAGGGAGCCTACTGGAAATTTAGGTGAGCCAAGGACCCATTAGGCGTAGATAGTGACGCCAGATCTTCATGGGTTGGGTAATTCTTCTCGTGAACCTTAAGCTGTCTAGAGGCATAAGCTATGACTTTACCATTCTGCATCAACACACTACCCAGTCCAATTCTGGACTCATCACAATATACCACAAAGCCTACCGTACCCTCTAGTAATGTCAATACTGGGTAGTAATCAACCGCTTTTTCAATTCCTGAAAGTTTTTCTCACAAGCTTCAGACCATTGAAACTTTGTTATTTTTTTAGTCAACTTAGTCAAAGGAGATGACTTAGATGAGAACCCCTCGACGAACCTTTTATAATATCCAGCCAACCCCAAGAAATTCCTAATATTAATTGGAGACGTGGGTCTAGGCCAATTCTTCATGTAACACCCCGTATCCGAAAATAGAGATTTTAGATTTTTGTTGTTACAGGTGGCACTCACGGTCCGTCCTGCAGGTCCGTAGTTCGTGACAGAAAACTTCCCCAGAACTCAGTCATAAACTTTGGCTAAGTGTTGACCCACGGCCGGACTTACGTTCCGTAGGTCAGGTCACGGACCGTAGTTCGTGTCCGTGGATTGATGCCCTAAAAGCCCAGCTTCAGTCCTGATTGACAGTTGACCAGCACGGACCGTCAATCGATCCACGGTCCGTAGGTCTGACCGTAGATGAGGATCAGCAGCCAGTTAGCTGAAAAGTGTTGATGGATCAACTTCAGATGGTCATAACTTTTAGCACAAAAAGAATTGTGTGTCCCATTACCTAATATATGATACATATTTGTATTATCTTTCCAACGCCACCGAGTTTGCTAAAATCCGACCTCCGGGTAAAAAGTTATGCTCGTTTGAATGAAGCCCTGTCGGGCAGACTCGACCTACGGACCCAATCGACGGACCGTAGATTGAGTGACGGACCGTAGGTCCAATCCATCAGTCACTCCGACAGCAATTAAGTCAGGGGTCTTTTGGTCTTTTCCTATTTCGTTTAACCCCTGAGATACGTCGTTTAGACCCTAAATCATGAGGTTTTAGTCAGTTTAAGCTTAGAAACATAACTAGAACTTACCTTAGTCAAAATCATTAATCAAACTTAGAAAAATTAGAGCGTAAGAGAAGAAGAGAGGTCAAGAACCCTAGTTCAAGAACGCAGCAAGTTTCCTTCAGTTCCAGCCCCAAAATCGAAAGATTTCTCCGTGGAATTCGTCACCAGGTATGTGGG
>JAJOOR010020150.1:0-25945 GCA_036250505.1 Solanum acaule | reverse complement strand
TATATATTTTATTTCAAATTTGGGCTTGTAAAATTTTGTAAATATTATATATATAATTTTATTTTATTTATAGATAAAAAATGTTATTTACAATCTACTTTGTTAATATATTTATAGTTAGTTTATAGTTTTCAATGTTTATATGTTTTATTTCAAATTTGGGCTTGTAAAATTTGTAAATAGTTTATTTTGTATTAAGATCCGAAGTTACAATTATATTGTTATAGTTTTTCAAATTCGAAGTTAACAATTTACTTTGTAAATATTTCATTTTGTAATCAGTTTGACTGTATCCTTTAATCTTATTAATTTAACATAATGAACGTTGATATTTCAAAAAAAAAAATTGTACTCATGTGAATTTTATCGTTTTTACGAAAATTTCTATTCATTGAACATTTCTTAAGTTTAGTTTATCACATAGGTAAGTGAAAATATATTTGATCACATTTTCAAACATCTTATAGTTGAAAAAACCGAAAAAGACCGAAAGAACCGACTAAAACCGAAATCGAAAAAACCGAATTTGCGTGGTTTGATTTGATTTTTAGATTTAATAAACCGACATAATTGGTTTAGGTTTTTTTTTAATGAAAAACCAAACCAAACCGACCTATGTACACCCCTACTTGTGATACTTTTTGTTAGAGCATTTCTCAAATATGCAAAAACCACACTTTTCAAGACCATTTTTTTTTCTCATTTCATGAACCCCCACTATTTTAAGAATTTAAATATCCGAGGCTTGCATTGTGATGTATGTGAGGTAGCTGCCAGTTGCTCCAGCAGGCATCACTTACCCTTATATTATATCTTATTTCTATTCTAGAACTGGAGACATTCAGACTTGTTTTTTCTTCGAAACTGTATTATTGTTTAGTGGCTATTATACAACATGATAGGTTCAATTAATCCCATCTGTATGAATTTTCGTAATAGGCTCATGTGTGATTCCCCAATTGGGGTGAAGTTTTCTCTCTACCCTAGCTCTCTTACATAATCTTTTTTTAGGATAGGGATTACGGGTGTACTAGCTAGTGGATCCACATATAGCATATGACATGATACAGAGTTCTACCTTGGCAAGTAGACTCTCCCTTTTCGATGTGGGAGTTACATCGGATTTCATGTGTAGCTCGCTTAGTCTATTGTCGGTTAAAGCTAATATCCCACAAAACGAACTAAGTTACTTTTGATATGTTTTATGAAGCTCCCTTATGATTTCAAAATGCATTGACCATGTTCATGATTTTGATTCTCTTTAAAGGTTTCTACTATGTTTAGCTTGGTCATGCACATCATGTTTTTAATTATATCCTCTTATGATCCTGATTTACATTTTTATGCATATCCCTCATACATAGTACACTCCATGTATTATTTCCCTAATGTAGTGCTTGACGATTTCTCTCCCTATGTTCGTGGCTAGCTCGCACCTAGAGATTTGAAGATTTCATGAGTCCTCATACTCTGAGGACCATGTCACCTTTATTTCTTTTCTTATGTTTTTATGTTTCGGATATTTTACGTGGTGTATGGGTTACGTCCCCACCACTTCTTTTTGATGTAATAGATGTTAGACTTTCTCTTTGAAATGTCAAACTATTTTCTTAATATGAGATTCTTTACTTTTGTCTATTATTTTGTATTGAATGTATGTCAAGTGGCTTGTGTAAGGCCTCTTGGGGTCTTATACGCCATGTGACGTCTAAGGTGTACTTTGGGTCGTGATAAAGTTGGTATCAGAGCACAAGGTTTTAGAAAAAGGTCATATGATTTCTGACAAGCCGCGTTGAGTAGAGTGTTGTTCATAAGTGTGAAGCGTGACACATTTATAAATAGAAGGCTACAAAGTGTTTAGGAAATTTCACATCTTTCGTTACTCTAAAGTCATTCCATATAGTCTATCTCTATAAAGATCTTTCTCCTAAATTGTATTCGATTCTTTTTAGGATATGGCCCCTCAAAGAGCTTATGTAGAAGGAATGCGGAAAATGACAGTGTTGAGCTTGAGGTTCCTCAAGTTCCGTTTGATCCTTTGGTCAAGCAAGTGACTCATGCCGAATTTTGAGTCGCTTTCCAAGTGTTGGCAAGCTATGACAGCCCAAGCCAATAGAGAGGATAATGCTTCTGTGAACCCAAATGTGGGTACGATGACGGTAAGGATACAAGACTTCACTAGGATGGATCCTCTAGAATTCCATGGTTCTAAGGTTGATGAGGATCCTCAAGATTTACTTAATGAGATTTACAAGATAGAAGGTATTATGGGATTTTCGATGGTTAAAAAGGCGGAGTAGGCCGCTTATCAACTCAAGGGTGTTGCTCAAGTGTGGTTTTAACAATGGAAGAGTGAGAGGGCTGTTGATGCGGGTCCTCTTGATTGGGATAAATATAAGGGAGCTTTTTTTTTTATCATTTCTTTCCTCTTGAAATTATAGAAGTGAAAGTGTTTGAATTTACTAACATCTGACAAAGAAATATGAGTCTGAAGGAGTATGCTTTGAATTTCACTCAATTGGCTAAGTATGCTCTGACTATGGTCGTTGATTCTAGGAAAAGGATGAGTAAGTTTGTGTCAGATGTTTCCGACTTGATTGTCAAAGAATGTCGTACCGCCATGTAGATCAAGGAGATGGATATTTCTCGTTTGATGATACATGCCTAACAAGTTCAGGAGGAAAAGCTCAAGGAAAGGGCAAAAGTGTCTAAGAGGGTAAGGACCAGTGATAGTGACTTCTCATTCTATGTCCGGTGGACAAGGGTGTCCTCATTCCGGTGAAAGTTTTCCAGTCAAGGTTCCTCTAATTCTCCAGCTCATAAGTTCAATAAGGATAGGGTTTCTAACCCTAAACCTCAAGGAGATGGTGGAAATGGGTCTTCTATCCCCACTTGCCCTAGGTGTGGCAAGAAACATGACGACAAATGCTTAGCCGGCACAGATGGTTGCTTTTGTTGTGGGTAGAGTGGTTACAAGGTGAAAGATTGCCCATTGCAAGCTAGCAAGGGTAAAGATGGTAGGCAAGTTCAACCTAGTAGTTCCAGCTCGGGTGCTCCGAAGCAAAATAGATTTTATGCTCTTCAGACTCGACAAGATCGTGAGGGTTCTCCGGATGTGGTGATCGGTATGTTGAAAGTCTTTCATCTTGATGTTTATACTTTACTTGATCCAGGTGCTACCTTATCATTTGTTACTCCTTATATGGCCATGAGATTTGATGTTGGTCCCAAATCCTTTCTAATCCCTTTCATGAATGTACTCCCGTGGGTAGTTCTATTGTGGCTAAGAGAGTCTATAAAAATCGTCCTATTTTTGTTTCTCATAGAGTCACTCATGTTGATCTTGTAGAACTTGATATGTTAGATTTTGATGTTATTCTTGGGATGGATTGACTTCATGCATGTTATGCTTCTATAGTTTGTAGGACCTGATTGGTCACTTTCAAGATTCTGAATGAACTTGTCATGTAATGGGTTGTGTTCTCAAAGGTCATTTTGTATCTTGCCTAAACGCTAGGACAATGATTTCTAAGGGTTGCATTTATCATCTTGTTCGGGTTACAGATATTAATTCCAAAACCCTACTCTTGAGTCAATTTTGATTGTAAATGAGTTTTCAGAAGTGTTTCCCGATGATCTTCCCGGTATTCCTCCCGAAGGGAAATAGACTTCGATATTGACCTTCTCCGAGATGTGCAGCCTATCTCTATTTCTCCTTATCGTATGGCCCCAGTAGAACTTAAGGAGTTAAAGGACCAATTGAAAGGACTTGTTGGATAAGGATTTTATAAGACCGAGTATATCTCCATAGGGTGCTCCTGTGTTGCTTTCCCGAAAGAATGATGGTTCTCTCCGAATGAGTATTGACTATCGGCAATTGAATAAGGTTACTATTAAGAATAAGTATCCTATTCCAAGGATTGATGATTTGTTTAATCAACTCCAAGGAACAAGTTACTTCTATAAGATTGACCACCGGTCGGGTTATCACCAATTGAGGGTGAAGGAGAATGACATTCCGAATGACTTTTAGAACTCTGGATGGTCATTATGAGTGTTTGGTGATGTCGTTTGATTTGACTAATGCCCCGACACCATTTATGGATCAGATGAATGAGGTCTTTACGCAATATCTTGACATGTTTGTGATTGTGTTTATCGATGATATCTTGATTTACTCACGGAGTGAAGATGAGCATTTGAGGATTGTTTTACAAATTCTCAAAGTCAAAATAAAATTTGTAAATTATTACAATATTAAAATTTAAAAATTGCAAACTCTAAAAAGAGAAAAGAAAAAAGAACTGAATGATACTAAATATCAAATTTTACTATTACTTTTTACGTTTGTTTAAGTTCCAAATTTTAGTAATAGTTAACTACGTGTGTGATTCCTTTTTTTTATGGGAATTTATCATATTTTTAATCTAAAACTTTTTAATTATCTTCCCAGAACCCCTTCTTATATATAGCAAATCAAATCAAATGCAGATCATCATCATCATAGGAGAAGTAAAAAATGTCATGTGTCAGCATCATAAGAAACAAAATTTCTTAATAATTAAAATTAATTTAAAGTTTTAAAATTTGAAAATAAAAAATAAAATTGCAAACACTAAAAATAAAAGAAATGGAAAAGGGTTAAAAATACCCCTAGACTATTCGAAAAGGTTTAAAAATACCCCCCATTCACCTATTGGGTTAAAAATGCTCCTCAGTCCACCTTTTTGATCCACAATTATCCTTAAAACTAACAAGCTTTTATTATTATTTTTTTCTTAATTATTACGTGGCATCTTTCTATTGGATGAATTTAAATTCCAATCCAGTAATTTTTTTGTACCCAACCAACCCATATCCACATTCTTTGACCCAAATCCAATGAAAAAATTTATTAAAAATAATAGATTTGATCATCTCTTCTCTCCCCCCTTAAACCTAATACTCTATTTTTTCTGCTTTTCTTATTCAACAATTTCAAGATAAAATTAATGATTGGATCAATTAGTATTTAAAATTTGAAATGAACATATTGATATTTGAATTTGGTCATATCAATTAAAACTAAAAAGTTTTTCTTGATTGTGTTTGAATTTGGACTTTCTTGTTTCTTCCTTTTGGTTCACACTTCACACTCATGTGAAAAGATTCAATTTTTCAAGGGGAAGTTGCACTAAATAGCTCTTCTTAATTGTGTTTACAGTGGCATTGAGGTAACCTGACTTGGGTCTTGTTTCTTTCTTCCTTTTGGTTCACACCCTTTTCAAAAGATTCAATTTTTCATGGTGGAGTTGCACTAAAAAAACTGTTCTTGATTGTGTGTTCATGGTGGCATTAAGGTAACCCGAATTGGGTCTTCTCATTTCTTCCTATTGGTTCACACCATTTTTAAACAATTCAATTTTTCATAGTGGGGTTACACTAAAAAGCTTTATTGGACTATATTTTAATGGTGGCATTGACCAAATTTAAACACAATCAAGAAGAGCTTTTTAGTTCTAATTGGTATTAAATTCGCTTGTTTTTAGCTGACCACTGATATGAACATATGCATTATTTTAATTACCGTTGATTGAGATTGTATATGGTGATGAGAAAGAAAATAGGTTATTAGGTTTGAAGGGGAGAGAAGGGATGATCAAATCTTTTAATTTTGACGAATCTTTTAATTGAATTTGAGTCAAAGAATATGGATATGGGTTAAATGGGAAGAAAAAAATTTTGTGGGTTGGAATTTAAATTTATCCGATAGAATGATGCCATATAATAATTAATAATAATAATAATTAAAAAAATAAAAGGTTGTTAGTTCTAAGGGGGTAAAACTTACCCGCATCGGGTGTATACACCAAATCAATATTGAGGGGTATTTTTAACCTAATAGGTGAATGAAGGGTATTTTTAAACCTTTTCAAATAGTTTAAGAGTATTTTTGGTCATTTTCCGTAAAAGAAAATAGAAAAAGAACTGAAAGATACTAAATATCAAATTTTTACTATTACTTTAGCTTTTTACAGTTTTTTAAGATTCAAATTTAGTACTTAGCTAACTATGTGTGTTTCCTTTTTTCTGTGGGAAGTTATCATATTTTTAATCTGAAATGTTTTAATTATCTCTCCACAACTCCTCCTTATTTATAGAAAATCAAATGCAAATAATAGTCATCTATCTATATATAATAGGAGAAGTAAATAGTGTCACGTTTTAGCACCATAATTTTTTTTTATAAATTATAAAAATTAATTTGAAATTTTAAAATAAAAATAAAGATTGCAAACACTAAAAAAAAAAAGTAAAAAAGAACTGAAAGATACTAAATATCAATTTTTACTATTACTTTAACTTTTTACAGTTTTTTTTAAAATTCAAATTTTAGTACGTATTTAACTACGTGTGTAATTCCTTTTGTGGGAGTTATGAATTTTTTTAATTATTTTCTATATATATACAAATTACTAAAAAGAGTTCAAACACTTTGAACTATTTATTAACAGTTGATATTTATATTTTGATTTTAACAAGTTAAATTAATATTGTTTTATGCTTATTTGTTATAAAGTCCTTTTATCAGTTTATATAAATGAATATTAATGGGAAAAAACAGTTTGATAACTCCTTATTATTCAATCACTATTTATATTGTTCTATAATCAATGAAAAGTTATGTTGATAACCTTTTATTTTATCAGTAATTATCTTAAATTAAATTAAAAAAATCATGAAATATATAATTACGATTGTTTTAAATAACTAAGTAAAGATCTCTAAAAAAATAAATAGAAACTGTAGTAGTCATGTACCCATATGCCCTGTTTCTTAATTTTTTTTTATCTGAAATTATTTTTTATAATTTGAGTGATAGAACTGCTTTCATGTGAATTGGTTCTTCATTCATTTTACTTTCAAATTACATAAATATGCCCTTTAACTCGGCTTCAAATCACATTTATGCCCTTCAACTTTGAGTGTGCACAAGTAGACACTTAAACTTGTATAAAATTGAACAAATAGACATACATGTCCTACATGACATCCTACACGTCATTTTTTATCCTACGTGGTGTCCTACATGTATTGTGCCATGTAGGACTCATGTGTTTACTTGTTCAATTTTATACAAGTTTAAGTGTCTATTTGTGCATATCCAAAGTTGGAGGACATAAACGTAAAATGAAGCCAAGTTAAAGGGCACTTTTATATATTATGCCTTTTTTTTAATTAAAGTAAGAAGAAATAAGTTTGATATGTTATTTACTTTTATTTCAAAGACTTTGTGAAGTAAAAAACAAATACCAAGTAGCATTATTTTGATGGGGACCCACTAATTTTAGAAGTGGGTTTACAGTTGAAAATATCATTCAACGGTAAGAATTATATTGTACTAAAATATTACATATAATGATATAAATTTTTTAAAATATCATATACTTGATATATGACTTTTAGAGAAATTGAAAGACATAATTTAAAATTTTGAATAACGTGCCTATAATTTGATATCCAAGTGATTAAAACTTCTTAGTTTTATGTAAGCGATATCATAATCATATGATTTTTCTTAGTCATATAGTATCTTAATTTAATGATTAGATTTTATTATATCTTTATTATTCTAACAAGAGTATAATATGAATAGGGTGAAAGTATTTATAATTTTGAATAATGTTATAAATAAATGGGAAAATGCATAAGTACCCCCTCAACCTATGCTCGAAATTTCAGAGACACACTTATACTATACTAAGGTCCTATTACCCCTGAACTTATTTTATAAATAATTTTCTACCCCTTTTTCGCCTACGTGACACTATCAACCAGATAGCTTGAAAAAATTGTCAACACGCGTTGGGCACAGAAGATAGTGTCACGTAGGCTGAAAAGGGGTGTAAAATTATTTATAAAATAAGTTCGGTGGGTAATAGTACCTTAGTATAGTATAAGTGTTTCTCTGAGATTTCGGGTATAAGTTGGGGGTACTTATGCATTGTCCCTAAATAAATAATTAAATAATGTTTAAAAAAATATATTGTCAAATTTAGAGGATAAACTAAGCTTATATTGATTTATTCACATAAATATTTTATTATAGCATATTAATGTGCTAAATGTTAGGTATTCTCTCGAATAAACTTTATAATATTATCTTATAATAAGTTAAATTTGAAAATTTGAAAATAAATCAAGATTTACAGTTACATTTATCATTTAATCGCGCACCGCGCGGGTACATATACTAGTAAAGGATAAATGCAAAAGTAAACAAAATGAAATATTATCATAACCTCAATAATACGAATAACATAACATAACTCAATTATAACCCCCAAAATTTGGTTGTCATTATACAAGCCTCTAAGTATTATAATATATTCAAGAAGTACACATATGAATGTCTTTGTTTCTAGAATAGAACAAGAACATAATAAAAGAGAAAGAGCTATCTGCTGAGATAACTAGCAGCTACCTCACAAACTCTCCATAATAAGCCTCGGACGAAGAAGAGAAGAAGGAGTAATCACAATGATCTTATCTCATAACCTACACAAGTGTAGAAGTAAGTACAGTCCATTGCAAATGCAATATCTATCATTAGATCTAATATCTGCAATATATTCAAGAAATTTTTTTGAGGGTATAATCATTTATCAAGCGTCCGATTGGGTATGTATTCCAACACTAGGGCCTTGAAGTCAAGGTTGGAGTAGCTAGTGATGACTTTGGTCAGATTTTATGGCGGAGGTTGTGGAGTATGTCACATTCCGTGTCAAGACTTTCGAATGTACCCTCCAATTGCACATTGAAAATTACATTTGTGAAAGGGCCACCAGTGGGAATTCCTCCACTAAGTTTATTGAATGAGAAGTTCAGATATTTGAGATACACAAGAACTTCTAGTGACTTTGAAATTTAGCACTATGATTGTTATAGCACAAATCTATGAATTTTAGTGCAAACATTTTACGAATCTAATTTATTATGTTCTAGAGAAAGATTAATCAATATTACTCGATACCGGAGTTCTATGAGATATTGAAGGCTCCCCAAGCTTTCCGGTAATCTTGAATTCATCCTGTTGTAAGCTAGATTTAAATACCTTAAAACTGAACTTTTCCTAAGCATGGTGGCACGGAACCAAAATATTGATTTCCTTACAAGTCTAATAATGCATCTACATTCTTTAAATTAAGATAACATCAGGTATGACTAGGTAAAGTTCTTGAAGGTTCAGCATGCCTAGCGACTACTAAATAGTTACTGGTATTCGGACTTTTATGATTCCTCAAATTAGACAACCATAATCTAGAAGGTCCGATTCCCACCTGAAAGTGGCTCCTTACCTCGACTCAGTACATTTTGTGAAGCCAACAACATATTGACAAGGCCAGTGTCGCGTTTTTTCAACTTGGAATTTGTGTAAATAATCCAGGACTTTGTGATAACATATGTTTTAGAATGCGTATGGAACCTTCGTGTTCTGTTTATTTGTGGTTTTGTGACAGTTGGTCGCTTTTCATTTTACTCGGTAATCATCTTTTTTTGTCAGTTAAGAAGACGCTTCATTGATAATCCAAAGGAGAACAAAGGCAATGGTGATCGATAGGCCAACAAAATGTAACAAATATATCGGACTGTTTCTGTTATTGCTCAATTCTATGACCAAACAGGGGACCCTGAAATACAGTTGCATGTGGTCTAGAAGCAAGGGTACGAGTTCGACATAAGCTTGATCAAGAACACGTCATTCTTTCTAGTGTCCTCTTGGAAACGTCTTTTGTAGGGTCTTCCATATTTGAATAATAACAACATTGATGTCTTGTGCATTTGTGCTCGATTACAGATGAGCCAAATTCAGACGGGTTTCCCCATTTTTTAGTTGTGTTAATCAACAATAATATTAAAAAAAGATGAAAATAAACTCATAATAGGGGAATCGTAGTAGCTTAATTGGTTGGCTACCCTGAACTTTCACCTTGGTTCGATTACCAGGGTTGTAATCCCTTTCCCCATTTTGCCTTGCAAAAAAATAAAGAACAAAAAAAATAGTAGATTTGGGTACAACTTTAAATTGCAACATATAGCAATTTTGTAGTTAGTCAATTAACTACATGCATCTAATTCAAAAGACAAAGTTTCTGTTGCTGTATCAAAAGTTAATCCTATACCTTGGAGTTGATAACTTCCTATAATTGCGAGGGGTTGGTCGCATTTCGTAAAAGCCATACAGAATAGCCCCCTCTCATGAACCACGACTCGTTTTTGTTCTAGTAACAACAAATTTTCTGGGTTTTGTTGACCGAAGTACATCTTCACAACGGGGAAAGTTGGTACCACACTTGGATCCACCATATAGCAAGTGTCAAAATTTCCAAGTGGAGCATCATACACAGGAATATTTACTTCCTTTCTGAATGTATCACGGAATACTGTATAAAAATCTTGAGGGAAACTGGTGACAGTTACTCCATCCACGAAGCAACTACCGGTCATGTCATTTCCAAAATTCCGTGACAGTGATGGGAACCATGGGACTTCCTTATTGTTAATAAAAACTTTAAAAAGGTTGATGAAATAATATGTAGGCAATCTGGAACTTGGTAATAGTCTTGCTGATGTTTTTTTCTTAAATGGTGTTGTGTGGAAGCTAATTGCAGATGTTTTTGTGGAGTAAAACTCCGGTAGACATAAGGCCATTATATCCGCCCCAAATTGCGATTGTAAAGAATATCCACCTACATTTACTCTTCGTCCGAGGCCAGCAATTCCAGAAAATTCACGACTAAAAGCTGATCCACTCGTTTGATCTCTGCCACATCCAAAAAGAATGCTTACCTGATTTTGGTCTAAAACAAAAGTAATCACATCTTTTGCAATCCAACCTCTTGTTCTTGATCCATCTCCGTATTTGTAATCATAGATACACGTATTACCTTGCGGAATACAGTCAATAACCTTGGACTTGAATACACAATTTCTACTTTCTGCAACACAATCGAGTTTTCGATATGTTTTTGACTTAAATAAATCATATAAAGGTTCAGTTTTTTGTTCATAACACTTATTTTCTGCACATGGCTCACATTGCCACCAAACTAAATCACTGCCTGTGTCTATTAGCAAGTGCCTTGTAGTTTGTTGATCAGTACCAAGAATAAAAGATGCTACACACTCACCATCTGCGAATTGTAGACTTGTTGTTTTTGGATCATTTCCGTTGTCCCTTTTACTCTTATGTGCTCCTTGTGGCCTTGTCAGAGTTCCATTCTCACCAATCATGTTACTGTTCTCGAGAATCATAGCCAAATTCTTCGCTCTAGCTTGAGAACGAGCAAGCCTATTTTCAAGTAATGAGTCATAGTCTTTGAACTTTGACTTTTCAAATAAACCACGATTGTAAAGTGCAGAAGTATAGGATGGCATTGGAGGATCTGGAATCTTAGTTGGATCAATAGACATAAATCTTTTTCTAGCTTCCATGATGTAACTTGAGTTAAGTGGTGAAAAAGATTTTTCATTGCCCAAAACTACAAGCAAATATGACAAAATAATTGGAATCACCAGGTGAATATGGAAGAACTTCTCCATTGGTATAGGAATTATTTTTATAATTCCTTGATTTGCTTTGAGATATGTCTACCACTTCTTGCTCTTATATATATAATACTGGTAGGTGTTGATATGTAAATTCAATTCTCTTTGACCAACAACAAAAAGGATCAAAAAGGAGTTAATATGTAAATTTAATTTTTCCCATAGTAGATTTTCTTGCCATAACTGCAAAAGGGATCAAAATTTGACTCCCGTTTATTCTTTGCTTTGAGATATGTCTACCACTTCTTGCACTTAAATTGAGAGCATGAATTTGTTGGCTAAGGGCTTGATATGCTGGGCTGGCCTTGCCAAACCTGATTTGAACTACTTGCATATATATATATATCTTCTATCTATATCTTCTATATCTATCTATATCTATATCTATACTACCTTAAAATCATGAACTCCTAAACTAAATGTTAAATTACTATAATACCCCCATTTAAAAATACTTAATTTATTTTATTTATTAATTTAATTATTCGTATTATATTAAAAGTAGATACCCTTTCATATTAAAGAGTTGTGATTTTTTCATAGAGTTGTAACTTTTTCAAAGGGTTGTGACTTTTTTGACGGGTTTTGACATTTTCGATGAGTTGTGACTTTTCTGAAGGGTTGTGATTTTTTCAAAGGGTTGTGACTTTTCCAAAGGGTTATCTTTTCCGATGAGTTGTGACTTTTGCAAAAAGTTGTGACTTTTCCAATGAGCACTGACTTTTTCAAAAAGTTGTAACTTTTCTGATAAGGCACAATTAACACCTATTCATACTACTATTTGGTAGCTATAAATAGAGGGGATTCCTCTCACTTTAAACTACATTTTTTTAAAAAAGTTTTCTACTCTTGTTCTTCTTAAAAAATCTCAGGGTTATTTGCAACAGTTGATTAAATTCAAAGTTCAATGAAATTCGAGGTACCACATTAGAAAGAGTTGGTGAACAAATTGTAGCAAATCATTCATAAATTTACACTCGTATTTTTTCTTACGATTTCCATGAGTTAACAGTGACGAAAAATTATGGGAAAACCAATAATAATAAACAAATATGAAAAAGTCACATGATTTGGGTAAGATATTTCTTCTTTATTTTTTTAATTGCTTTTTTTGCCCTCAAATGAAGGAGTTTCTTTCTAATTTTGCTAAAACAACGGACATCAATATAGTCTATTGAATCATTAGTTTTGATGTTAATTCCACTATTTAAAAAATAGATTTTCACTTTTACTTATAATATGATAATATAGTCATGATAAGAATTATGTTTTAATATATATGTAAGTAAAAATGAACGGAGAAAGTAAAGTGTTGCTGGCAAGAAATTTTAATCAAATGAAACGCTATAGTGAATATAGCATGATTATATATTTTCGTCTTCCTTCTTCATTGGCTATGTATTGTTCCATATATTTTTTTCTTTTTAATATTTATATTGAGTATGGAATTTTTTAGGTATGAATTTCCTGTTTTTTTTTGTTCATTTTAATTTGAGAAAATGTTATGTCACAAGATACACTCCTTGCTAGCTATATAAAAATAGATAAGGAAATAGTGATTGATCATAAAATAATCTTAAATCAAATTAAAGATTCTATAAACAATACTATAAATTTTATTCATCTATTAATTTTTTTTATTTAAAAAGTTTAATAATATATATCATGATACAACTTCTATAAGATACTAGATACTTTCATTAGACAACAACTATATGATATGTATGCGGCATAAAAAAGGAGAAGACCACAATTCTACAAAGATAAGGTAGAAGCTTAAAGAAATGAAATATTTTTCACCAAAGGTGATGTTGTTCATATATTAAAATTAAATTACGATACTGAAATATATATGTATAACTAAAACAAAGAATTGGTCAAACTAAATATTTGACATACACTCAAACCTCAATTTAACCATCATTCGTTGTAACAATAAAGTACTTTTTTTTAATTGTAGAATTACCTCTTTATGATAGTCTTACTCAAATATTAATTGATAAAAGATAAACTACGTATAAAGATAAAATATTGAAATAATTATGGTAATCCTTATTAGTGTCATGAACATTCTAAATTTCAAGTATGAATATTTAAGAGAAAAATTATACTTAAATGGTGTCCATCATTTATGTTCATAACCTTAAAAGGAAAGACTATTGGTGACATATTTTGTATTGATATTTTCTTAAAATTTTGTTGGTTAGATTTGTTTACAAAATTGAGTGAAGTAAAAAATAATACTACTAAAGAAATGTGACTTTCTCCCCATATTTAAACTTTGGATGTATTTTGAAATGTTTCAATGATATCTGGTCATTTTGATCTCAAAATACAAGTAACTCTATGACTATTTGTATTAATCATTTAAAGCACTTGTCCTATGTTCTTTAAATTATAATTATTTACTAAAAAAAACTTTAATATAGTAATATTAATTCTATTTTACAACATCATATACTATATATACGATACACACGTGCAACGCACGTGCCGTGAAACTAGTACTACTTTAAAAGCATGAACTCCCTAATTTGAATGTTAAATTACTATAATACCCCAAACATAAAACACCCACTATAGTAAATATGTTGTATTTTTATATTATATTTATTTATTTATTTATTTGTACTATATCATATTAAAAGCTGACACCTTTTAGTATTGATGGGTAGTGACTTTTCCGAAGGGTTGTAACTTTTTGATAGAGTTGTGACTTTTTCGATGAGTTATGACATTTCCGAAAAGTTGTTACTTTTTTGAAGGATTGTAAGTTATCTGATAAGGCACAATAAGCACCTTTTCACATTGAAGGGTTGTGACATTTCCAAAGAGTTATAACTTTTTTGAAGAGTTGTTACCTTTTCGAAGGGTTGTGACTTTCTGTAGGGTTGCGACTTTTTCGAAGAGTTGTGACTTTTCCAAACAGTTATGACTTTTCCGATGAGTTGTGACCTTTTTGAAGTGTTGTGACTTTTCTAAAGAGTTGTGACACTTTTTTTTTAAAACAATAAGAATTTTTTTATGCACTACCCTTTCTTAGCTATAAAAAGAGGGGTTTTCTCAAATTTTTAAACTATAATTTTTTGAAGTTTTTCATTGTTCTTCTTCTTAGAACATCTAATTTAGTATATCATCTATATTTTATATATTTAGTTATTTATTTATGTTATATTATATTATATTAAAAGAAGACACCATTTCACATTTAATGGTTACGACTTTTCCAAAGAGTTTTGACTTCTCCGATAAGTTGTGACATTTTCAAATGGTTGTGACTTTTATGATAGAAACAATATGCACATTCTCATACTACCCTTTGTTAACTATATATGAAGGGGTTTCTTCACATTTTTAAACTACAATTTTTTTATGTTTTTTATTCTTCTATTCTTCAAAACTCACGTTTGATTTTCAGACGTTGACAATCTCAAAGTTCAATGAAATTTAAACATTTCCTAACATGAATGATAATTAATATAATACTCAAACTAAAAATATCAAATTTAGTATATCTTTTATATTTTACATCAATATTTATTTATATTATATTATATTAAAGTAAGAATTCCAACAATACAATAATAACAAATTAATGCACTATGGGGGAGGGAGGAGAAAACATATTTAGAGGATGTATAACTAAAATATTTTAAAAGTGAGTAACTTTCAATAGTAATCATAAGAAAGCTTACATCCACTATTCATAGGAACTTATACTTTATCATTCATTTTATAATTATTTACATAATTTTTTAATTTAATAATATTCATATTACTATTAATGTAATGCATGATTGTGTCAAAACTAGTATATATATAGAGAGAGAGAGAGAGAGTAGATTTGAACTACAAATAATATATTTTCTTACATGAAAATGATCTAGACTTTGACCAACACTTAAAATATGTTTATCTGGAAAGGAAAGAATAGTAGATTTTCAAAGGAGTTAAATTATGTATATTCATTCTCTTTGAACAATTACAAAATGAATTATATTCCCTATAAAAACAATCAATATGTTATAAAATAAGTATTAATGCTAAGATAACAAGAAAGATTAATGAGAGAATAGTAGGTAAAATATTTTATATTCACTTTTTCCTGCTACTCTCTTTGTTACAAAATGAGGGGTATATATAGGTGTATATACTTGGACACCAAGTGTAATACATGAATATCTATTTGTCATGTATATACTTCGGTCACCAAGTATATCATATGGTTAATTAGTATACAACACTTAACATATTGTGTGTATATTTATCTTCCAACACATAATATCTTAATGTGCACATCCATTTTACAACACTCCCCCATGGATGTTCATATAAAAGAAAAATAATAGTGAAAGAAACTGTAGTAATACACATTATTTGCTGCCATAATAAAAATCTTACCAAGAAAATCTAGTGGAATAAAACCTTGGTTAAGGAAAAAAAGTGCAGCGCGTATTTACTCCTCCTGATCAAAACATCACTTAATATTTTGAAGATGACACATTACGATCTTATTTCTCAGCTTCTCAAAGGTTGAAGTTGGTAATGCCTTGGTGAATATATCTGCTAAATTATCACTGAAACAAATTTGTTGAACATCTATTTCACCCTTCGTTTGAAGATCATGAGTGAAAAAGAATTTAGGTGAAATATCTTTTGTTCATATCTTTTATTCTATTTGCTTTGATGTATTCTCCTCTTAGTTGAACTATACTTTCATGACCCAAAGTACACCCTAGATGTGACATGGCGTATGAGACCCCGAGACGCCCTACACAAGCCAATTGACATACATGCAACACAACATAATAGAGAAGAGGAAAAGAATCTCATATAATGAAGGAGTTTGACATAAAAGTAGAAGTCTAAACGTAGTCTTAACAAGTCATTCTAATACGCCAAGAAGTGGTCGGGATGTAACCTGTACACCACGTACAACATCCGGAAAACTAAAGACATAAGAAAGCAAGATAAAAGTGACATGGTCCTCGGAACATGAGGACTCACAAAATCTTCTAACTTCAAGTGGTCAAGAACCTAGCGACGAGGAGGATAAGGGAGATCGTCGGATCCAGTATTAGTGAAACAATGTAGGCACAAGTATGCATTAGTACATAGAATGTACCAATTATGAGGGATATACATAAAACGTAAAACATGATAAGAGGACGTAATAAAAAACATGATATGCATGACCAAGCTAAACATAGAAAGCCATTTCCAAAGAACAATCGTAAATCGTGAACATGGTTAATATATCTTAAAACATAAGGAAAACTTCATAGAAACCTTTGAAAGTAACTTTTGCGGGGTATTAGCTTTAACTGACAATAAACCGTGTGAGTTATACCATGGAATCTGAAGTAACTCGCACATCGAGAAAGGAGTGTCTACTTGTCAAGGTAGAACTTCACATCATGATTCATATGATATTTGTGGATCCACTAGCTAGGTCATTTAAAATAATCCTATGGGGCACATAGTTTAGAACTAAAGTTGCTACTAGAGACTACCCTAATTGAACCTCCACCTCAAATTCTCTCTTTGCTAAGTTAAATCCCAATATAATAGTCATATCAGTAAACATGTCATCATACATGGAAAAGAACAATTCAAAAAATGAAACAAGCTTAAAACATCATAGAGTAGCTCATTTAATCATGAATCAAGCATGCGTGAGTTTGGATTTTGTCTTTAATTTCTTTTGTTCTGCAACAGTTAACCAAGACTAGTCTCTAATGCAATAAGAATAGGGATGGGATACCTCAATACTCATATATTTAGAGCCTTTGCTTTAGTTAATGTTTTTGTAGAAAATGTTACATAATTGACGCTAGCCATTTGGGGATACTGTAAATGGTACTATAGATCAATTCAATATCATTATAGATCCTGTTTGAGAGTTCTTATTATCCAATTGGAGCTCAAAATGATTTCTTGTGATTGACCAATTTTTCAAGTTTCATTCGGGATGGGTAAGTCTTACATAATCATTTCAAGCCCAAATTATAGAATATTGGAGTTCCTAGGCAAGGTATGTTAGTTATTTACATTCTTTGTCACATAAGCTATTCTTGATTTCCAAATGTAGGGAACTTAAATTATTTAACAATCTTTATCATCTTATTCTTGAAAACGCTTTAAATGAATCTAATTTACTTATGGTGGTCCTAAAATGACAGTAGAATGGAGCTTGGATTTAACAATCTTTATCATCTATTACATGAATGTTATAGAAAGTAGATTTTGTTTGCTTAGATTCTCTAGTACCTTCCTTTAAACGTGCATGATAGTAATGTTATTTTGGAAGGCTGAAAATGAGACGTAATTCTTTCTATCATTTTACGATGTAGTCTAATATATGGCCTGTGTTCCCTTTGAATGTTATTCAGAGCATTCAAAGTATTTTTTTCCCCTCTCTATCACTTTCGGTAAAGAGACATTATTCTTGAGAGATTTTTAATAAATAGCTAAATACACGATGTAGTAATTTGGACATCATATAGCAATTGGTACGTTCCAAGAATAAATCAAATAATGACAATGGTGATAATGATTTGAGATTTTTGGTATTACGATTTTGGATATGATTTTAGACATTTTTAGTACATTTTTTTAGTACATTTATAAGACAATGTCTCATCATTAACAAGGAGGATTTGGCATCAAGTGTGAGTTTTTTATGAATTCTTTGATTGTGTGTGTTCTCGGTTAGATATTTTTTTATTCTCATCAAGTGATGCTAATAGACACTCATTTTGTTCGTCGTGAAAGATTATAGGTGATATTTTTGCACATTCATCTAATTTTTCAATGGATAAATCTTGGATTGGAATGCCAAGAAACACATCGGAGTATTTCCTTGGCTTGAATAATTTCTAGATTTTGCATTTAACAATGGAGCTGTAGGAGAAAAAAATAAGATGTCCATGTCCTAAATGTGGTTTTGGAAAGTGGAAAACTAGAAATATAGTGTTTTGCCATTTTATCAACAAGCCCCATAGAATTGTCACTTGGGTTATGCATGGAGAAATGAATGTGTTGCCTAATTCGAGAAACATAGACCACTCTGACTACACCACCCGTTCAAAATCCGATAGAATTATTGGTTAATGAAGCATTCAGGGGCTTAAGTCATGAGGGTGTTGATGTAGGTCCATCACCAACAGTGGAAGAAGAAGAAACATTACATGATACACGTGCTTTAAATAAGATAAATTTATTTGAGTTGCTTAAAGATAGAAGTCAAGAATTCTATGAAGGCTCCAAGTACTAAAAGTTGGAATTTTTGTTAAAGCATTATCGCGTCAAGTGTTTGTCTGGATGAAGTTACAAGGGAATGATTAAGATCCTAGATCTACCTAACGATGCATTTACATTTGCAAAGATCCCTGATTCTTTTATGAGACAAAGAAAACCAACAATAAGTTGAGTCTTGATGATTATATCAAATTATATACTTGTCCAAATGATTGCATGTTGTATTGGGAAGATGATAGTATAACCTAGAGGCGGACCTAGATGTAAAGGTTGGGGTGCACGAGCATCCGCTAACTTCAGAAAAAAATTATGTATATATAAGTATATCTATTTTTAAAAACTAGAAGAAACTAAAATATAAACAAGAGTGCCCTCATAAAAGCATAAAACACAGTTAGTATTGCTAGTACAAGCGTACGTGATCATCCATGCGACCGCGGTTCGGTTCAAGCCGAAACCACATTTTATTATTTTTATCAACTCATAATATTAGTGCACCCATAGTATTCAAATCCTGGATTTGCCCCTGTTAATGCCCAAACATATAAGTATTGTAACACTTCTAGATGGAAGCCCGAGAAGAAGAGCAATACAGATCATACACATACAAGAAGTAAGAAGCAAAAGAAAAAGAAGAAGCCTACAAATTTTTTGCAATACTTTCCATTTAAACCAAGATTACAAAGATTGTTCATGTGTTCTAAGATTGCAGAGCATATGGGATGGCATGTACATGATGATAACAAATATGGAACCCTACGACTTCCTAGAGATGGTGAGGAATGGAAGAAGTTTGATACTACTTTTCCTAAATTTTCTTGTGATCCTCGAAATGTCCGATTAGGCCTAGGTAGTGATGGTTTCAATCCTTTTGAGACAATGAGTACTAGTTATAGAATTTTGCATGTGATTTTGGTTCCATACAACCTTCCTCCTAGGTTGTATATGAAGCAACCAAAATTCATCCTCTAAATGATAATTCCAGGTCCACGTGCCCCACGAAATAACATAGATGTATACCTCCAACCCCTTATAAAGGAGTTGAATGAGTTGTGGAGTGATGGTGTGGAAACTTTTGACTCATCAAATAATGAAATGTTTAGAATGCGAGCAACTCTTAAGTGAACAGTTTGTAACATTCCTGGAGTTGATTGCTTATCTGTGTCATGGCCCAAGGTACACCCTAGGAGTAACAGGGCGTATAAGACCCCGAGAGGCCCTACACAAGCCACTAAGAATGCATAACATATATTATAGAAATATCGAGAGATTTAAAACAACATTTGATAGTCAAAGAGTTTACAAAACAAAGCAGAAGTCTACATAGTCTCAATAGCCATCTATTACATCAAGAGTGACCGGGACGTAACCCTGACATCACGTACAATATCTGAAAGTAAAGATTGAAAATGATAAAGGTTTGGTCCTTTATATTTGAGGACTCAACACTACTAAGTATGATCAAGGTGACTCCTTGCCACAGGGATGAGAAACTGTAACGTCGGACCCTACATTGGAGAAAACAATGTAGGCAAGCGTATGCGTTAGTACAAATATGTACCAAAGATGATAGCAATACATAGAGATATAGATCATGCTAAACTAAACTCAGTTCTTTTTGCCCAGATTTGCCCGACTTTTTCCTTCTTCTTTTTCCAGCCCTAATTCACCTAAACTAGGTTCTTTTTCCTAAATTATCTTTAGATTCATATACCCAGTAAATGTACCTAAGAACCTAAATCAAAACCACTCTAAAATTCGATGCGATAATCTCATGAACTCCTCAATTCAGCCCAATTCAAGAATGAAAACAAATTCAAGAACACATATCAAGAACATCAAACTTTCAGCCCTTTTTAGGACGAATTTCGTTGAACTAAACATGATTGGCGCATCGGTGAATGAACCCAATGCTATGAAAGTCTCACATACCTTGTAGGGATCACCCCTTGATGAAATTCACGAGCTATTATTGAAGAACTCGACGATTCTTGCTCCTTCTCCTCTTCTTTTCTCTTCTCTCAAAACCCTAACTTAGTTTTCAAAAGCGTAAATTGACCATGTTCAGTTTAGACCCCAATTAAACTCCTAAAAATGAAATAAAGTAATTTGGTAAGGAAAAGACCAAACTACCCTTCCAAAATCCGGGTTACACTTTCCTTATTCGAACAACCTAACTTCCAATGGGCATATCTCACTCATACAAACTCGGAATCGCGCAAACTCGGCAGAGTTGGAAAGATAATTCCAAGATCTTTCCTACGGTATCTGGAAGCTCACCTAACTCATCCTGAGCTAGGATTTATGGTCGTTTGAAGTTGACTAAAAACCCAAACTTAACATAACTTAACAAATTTCCAGATTTTTCATTATTTCCTAAAATGACTATTTCCAATTCTAACTCTCTTCTAGTTCTTTCAATTAGTGAGATGTTACAATATCTCCCCCTCGGGAACATTCGTCCTCGAATGAGATTACTCTTACTAGGCTAAGGGTATAACATCTAACATTCAGCTCAAAAACCCAACAAGCAATGCAAATACAACATGCCAACTTATAAATTAAAGAGTACGAAGAAGAGAATTAGTACCTTGATCTGGAATTTCTCCGGTCTCAAAGAGATGTGGATATATCTTCTTCATATCTTCCTCAGCTTCCCAAGTAGCTTCCTCAACAAATTGGTTCCTCCAAAGAACTTTTACTGATGCTACCTCTTTTGTCCTCAACTTGCGAACTTGGCGATCTAGAATCTGAACAGGAATCTCCTCATAAGACAAGCTATCCTTGATACCAATATCTTCAGTGGGTATGATGAGTGAAGGATCTCACATGCACTTCTTCAACATGGAGACATGAAATACCGGATGAACCACTGCCAACTCTTGGGGTAGCTCTAACTCATAAGCTACATTACCAACCCTTTTGGATATTCTATAAGGGCCAATATACCGGGGACTAAGCTTCCCCTTCTTACCAAACCTCATAACACCCTTAATGGGTGGAACTTTCAAGTATACTCAATCATCTACTTCAAACTCTAACTCCCTTCTCCTAAATTAGTGTAGGATTTCTGATGACTCTGCGCCGTTTTCAACCTCTTGAATCACTTTCACTTTCTCCATAGCTTGATGAACTAAATTTGGTCCTATTAACCCTACTTCATCAACTTCAACCATCCAATATGAGATCTTCATCTTCTCCCATAAAGAGCTTCATAAGGAGCCATTTGGATGCTAGAGTGGTAGCTATTGTTGTAAGCAAATTCAATAAGGGGTAGGTGATCATCCCAATTACCTTTGAAATCAATCACACAGGCCCTCAACATGTCTTCTAAAGTCTAAATAGTACTCTCTGCTTGCCCATCTATCTTAGGGTGAAAGACAGTACTTAAGTTCACCTTTGAACCCAAGCCTTTTTGAAATGATTTCCAAAACTGTGCAGTAAATTGCACACCTCTGTCTTAAATAATGGAGATTGGAACCCCATGAAGTCTTACCACCTCTTGAGTATACAACTTAGCATAATCCTCTGCTGAATGGGTAGTCTTTACCAGTAGAAAATGGGCAGATTTTGTCATTCTATCGACAATCACCCAAATGGAATCGTGCTGCCTGCGAGACCTTGGTAAACCTATGATGAAGTCCATATTGATCATCTCCCACTTCCATTCCGGAAGTTCTATATTATGAGCCAAACCACTGGGCCTTTGACGCTCTACCTTAACTTGTTGGCAATTCGGACACTTAGCAACAAACTCTGCAATACTTTTCTTCATACTACTCCACCAATAAACTTTTCTCAAATCACGGTACATTTTTGTGGAACTCGGATGAATGGAATATCTAGAGCTATGAGCTTCCTCCATGATCCTCTCTTGGAGCTCATCCACCCTTGGTACACACAACCTACCTTGATATCTCAGTACGCCATCTCTACCTTGTTCAAAAGCCAAAACATTTTGCTTATGAACATTTGCCTTCAATTCAAGCAAAATAGGATCTTAGTCTTGTTTCTCTTTCATTTCTAACACTAAGGATGATTCAGCCCCATTCATCACCACTACTCCAGCTTCTGTGGAATCCATTAGTCGAACTCCCAATCGTGCAAGTCTATGCACATCTTTCGCTAACTCTCTCTTTTCTTCCTCAACATGGGTGGTACTACCCATAGACAACCTGCTTAAAGTATCAGCAACAACATTATCCTTACCTGGGTAATAAATAATACTTATGTCATAATCCTTGAGTAATTCTAACCACCTACTTTGTCTAAGATTAAGCTCTTTTTGAGTAAACACATACTAAAGACTCTTGTGATTAGGGAATACATCCATATGAACACCATACATATAATGGTGCCATATTTTCAAAGCAAATACTACGGCAGCCAATTCTAGATCATGGGTTGGGTAAATCTTCTCATGAACTTTCAACTGTCTGAAGGCATAAGCTATAACTTTGCCATTCTACATTAACACACAACCCAAACAAACTCTAGACGCATCAAGGTACACAACAAAGCCTTGCGTACCTTCTGGTATGATCAATACTGGGGCAGTAGTCAACCTCTTTTTCAATTCCTGAAAGCTTTTATGACAAGCCTTAGACCATTGAAACTTCACTATTTTCTGAGTCAACTTGGTCAAAGGAGATGAAATAGATGAGAAACCCTCTATGAACCTTCTATAATATCCAGCCAACCCCAAGAAACTCCTAATATCAGTTGGAGATATGGGTCTAGGCCAATTCTGCACTGCCTCTATTTTCTGGGTATCAACTTTAATTCCCTCTCCAGACATAATGTGGCCTAAGAATGCCACAGACTCAAGCCAAAATTCACACTTAGAGAACTTGGCATATAACTCTCTATCCTTGGCTTAAGTCATCTACAGACCCTTAAAGTTGTCCGCATAATTCACTTAGACACCTCAACTAGGACTTGTATCTATTGAACACCTAAATTGTTCAAAATATGTACCTATTAAACACAAAATGTTGACGTGGCAACATAAGTGTACTTCACTTAGTATTAGCACGTGAATAGGTTCCAAATAGTATTTTACTTTCTAAAAACTTATACTTTTTTTCTTTTATTGACATTGGGCACTAAAATAACTAAAATTTATTTAAAATTGATTTCTTGATTAACAAAGAAATCAACCCCACCCCCTTATTCCAGCCATCATCTTCTTCCTCAAACTCCAAACTCTCTGCACTTCTTTTTCTTTGTTATCTCTCTCTCTGCACTTCTTTTTCTTTCTAAATCTGAACCTACACATTGATGTGATCTTGCAAAAAGAAAGAAGAATTCTAAATCTACGAATTGATATGATTTTGCAAAAAGAAAGAAGAATTCTGAATCTACTAATTGATGTGATTTTGCAAGAAGAAATAAGATTTTCAGACATTGAAGTTAAAAAAGTTAGCTGGCCTTCGTTCATATCTATTTCTGGTCACTCAAACAGACATCACCACTTCAAATTAAAATGTAAACTAATTAAGCTTATTAAAAATGGTATCATGAAATTCCATAGAATTAAAATTGATAATTAAAAAGAAACGAAGAGTTCTTCAACTCCAAAAAATACCAGTTATGGAATTCAGAAAAATATGTCAGGTAACTCCATTTTTTCCGGTCATGGTAATAGGAATTCAAAATTTTCCGACGAAACCTTTTTCATCTTCCTCGTACCAAAACTAGATGGAGAGAAGAGGATTACAATTGAAAAAATCGATTGAGGAAGGGACTGTCTTGTTGGAGAGTTGGGGACGATTTGGATCAACTGGAGAGAAAAAAATGAGGGGTTGCTGTGGCGTGGATGGGTGGGTTTTTTAGAAAATTCTTTTTTATTTTCTTTAGTTAGCTAAATAGATTAAAATAGTTATTTTTTAGAATTCGTTTTTAAAATAAATTTTTGGAACCAAATGCCACATGTCATCATTTAATTCATCAATTTGTCATGTCACAACGAGTGTAGTACACACATATCAGATTTTTGGTTGACTGTAAAAAAATGTCAAATAGGTATTAATTTTAAGGAGCATAGGTGTTCAATAGGTACAAACCTTAGTTGAGGCGTTTAAACGAATTACGCGGACAACTTTAAGGGGCCGCAGATAACTTAAGCCCTCTATCCTTTAAAGTTTGGAGAACTATTCTGAGATGACTAGCATGATCTTCTTCATTCCTTGAATATATTAATATGTCATCGATGAACACGATAACAAACATATCTAAATAAGGCTTGAATACTCTATTCATAAGGTCCATGAATACTGCATGCGCATTGGTCAAACCAAATGACATAACTAAGAACTCTTAATGACCATAACGGGTGCTGAATGCTGTCTTTGGAATATCACATTCCTTTACCCTCAACTGATGGTAGCCTGATCTGAGGTCTATCTTAGAGAAACAAGTAGCACCCTGAAGCTGATCGAAAGATCATTAATTCTCGAAAGAGGATACTAATTCTTGATGGTAACCTTGTTCAACTGGCAGTAATCTATACATAACTTAAGGGAACCATCTTTCTTTTTCACAAATAAGACCGGAGCGCCCTAAGGTGAGATACTTGGTCGAATGAAGCCCTTATCTAGGAGATCTTTCAATTGTTCATTTAGCTCTTTCAACTTTGCTGGTGCCATTCTATATGGAGGAATAGATATAGGACGAGTATCTGGAAGAATATCTATACCGAAGTCTATTTCTCTCTCAGGAGGGACTCTGGGAAGATCATCAAGAAAGGTTTCTTGCAACTCTCTTACTACTGAAACTGACTCCATAGGAGGTGAAATGACCCAAAAAGTTCTTAAAAATGTGCTTCGGAAGTTACCGGAAACTTGTTTAGCTATATATAAAAAAATCCGTTTCGTTTTTCGAAAATCCGACTTCATATTCTTGTTTAAAGGGTCAAATTGAGTGGGAAATGGGTCTAACCCAAATTTTAGAGAAACCGTATCAAAATCCGAAATTTCCAAGTGAAGCCTTTTTCGAGGGTCTAGTTTGGAGGGTCATATCTCCTAGCACACAAATTATTGGGTGGCCAATAACATATCCATGGAAAGCCCTTTGAGTTAGCTACCTAACGCACTTC
>JAJOOR010020149.1:0-28702 GCA_036250505.1 Solanum acaule | reverse complement strand
CCCCCCCCCCCCCCCCCCCCCCCCGCCCCCCATATCTTGTATCTCAGTTACAGCAACTGGAACTGGAGTTGTTTGTCGTTGCTACAGAGGATCTAGGGGTGTGAGGATTTGAGTTCGACAAAGAGGGCCAGTCTTCTTTGTTTCCCTTGGTCGAGCTTGCAGAGCCCTTCTCATTCCCTGCTTTAGCTTTCCCCATAGCTTGAATAGTCTTCCCAAGTCAAGGTTTGTCAATCATGTCCTTCTATGGCCGTCCCCTGGCCATTTCCGATGAAACCGCACAAAGCTAACGTGCGCTTACCGGTAGCAATGGAACAGTGGTATCGTGCGCCTTAAATGCTTCAAATTTCAATTTTAAAAGAAAAAATGAAAACTGAAAATCGAAACATTTTTGGCTATTTATATTTAGCATATTTTTAGAGGTTTAAGGAAATGCTTCCAAAAAATGTAATTTAGAAATATTCAAATTTAAATTTGAAATATATAATGAAGAAAATAAAGGAAACTAAGCTACCATCACGGTAAGTATTATTTTTAAATTTGAATTTAAATCAGTTATTTTGTTGTCACTGTTCCTTAATGTTTGCTCTATTTTGCCTCCTCCTTTATAGCAAATACACGTACATGTCTCCCTTTTTTTTGGAACAGTACATGTCTCCCTTTTAATAGCAAAAAAAATATGAAATATTATATCAACCGAAATATTGTAGGCAACAAATCAACACTTTTTAAAATTTGGAATCAATTATAATCGTTCAATACAATTTTAAATTTCATCATTATAGAAAAAACTACCATTTTTTAAATATATAGATAAATTTTCTGCAGATCTTTTACCCAACAAAGAAACAGTAGAATATTTGTAGGTGAAATTCACTGAAGACCAAATCTTTGATTCATTTGATATATGCTACAAAAAGATATTCAATCGTCAACCATTCTTCAAATTCTTGATCGTTTATTTCACATACTATTTGATTAAGCATATGTACACCTATTGATATTTTTTCGTGCTTGAAGTGTTTGCAGATGTATTATAAGGTACATTACATTAAATTTTACTTAATTTTCAGTCCTTTTTAGTCCGTAATCATCTTGAAGAAAGACTATGAATGCTATTAAAATTTGGTTAGAGTTTTTTTTTCTTTTTGACATTTACTTATCTGGATGAAGAAGATCATGTAAGGAATGCTATTACTTGGTTTTGATTTCTTCTCTGAAGAGTTAAAGACTATGAATTAAATTCTATTATATATTTGATATAAATTTTGGAAGAAAATATAAAAAAAATCTTTATGACTTTGAATTATGAAAGAATTTTAACTTATAACTGTTCTTCACATTTACAACTTCTACATATATAATAACTTTCGTTTCAACACAGATTTTTAATGCAATAAAAATAAATTTCAGAAAATTATAGTAACTAAACTCTAAAATTTTAGGTTACTGTTAATAGAGTGATTGAGTTTTAAAATTTTGGAATGATAATGTTTGCTAATCAATATATATTATATTTCCAGTAAGTATATTTAATTTGGTGTTGAGAAATACGTCTCTTGATACGGCAGAAGAATAAATATATGAATTTAGATTTACTAAGATAATATAGACTTTAAATATTACATGTTCCTAAGTGATTAAAATAAATTTCTAACTTTATCCTTAGATATTCAATAATTGATATATTAATTTATTTAAACTATGAATTGGTCTCAATTTAAAATTTGAAATAACATATACATTATCAGTTAAAAGAGTATAATGTATTTGAATTTTACCTACTCTTAAAAGTAAATTTTCTCGAGATTAATTAGAAGAGATCACTGATAAAAAGGAAAAATAAAGCAGAATTTCCTTTTGAGTTTTTCTCAAAAAAAGGTAAAGGATGATTTTGCATTTCTTTAAAAAAAAAATAATGCAAACATTAATTAAAGTGGCAAGCTTTTAAAATATCTCATTAAAAAAATGTAATATTTTTACGTTGTGATTATTATTTTTTGCATTATTCCATATCTCTACCGTAACAAAGAAATGCTAATGCTCTTTAAATTAGTAATGCACCACACAAAAACACTAATTTATATAAATCAAAATAAATTTGAAATTTGGAACTATATTAATTTCGAAAAGAAAATCTTAAATATTATTTTTTGTTAAACCATCACTTAAATTTAACATGATATAATCATTTTAAAAAATTGAATAATCTGTTGTAATATTAATTTTTTTTAAAACTTTAAATTCTTTATGAAATAATCCCAATCAAATGTAAAATGATAATGCTTATTAACATTTTGTCATGCCCCGAGCCTACACCTTGGATGTGGCCGGCACTCGAGAACCATCGCTGGTCCCCAAGCGAACCCTTGGACTGACTCAATACTCAGCGGAAGACTTACTCAACAACATAGGAACTCAAATTTAAGTATTAACTCATAAGACCTCAATAATACATTAGTTTAACTCAAAACTGTTCGAAATACTCAAATAAACATAAATGTTTAACTCAAAGTCTTTAAAACATCAACAAGGAACAATGAAAGACTCCTCATACTACTATTGTTTATGAAGCCTCTAATAACTATGATAGATATCGGGACAAGACCCACAACATCTTAACAAAACAAAATCATAATGTGAAGCCCTCTGAAAAGCAAGGAGGCTCACTAAAGCTATCTGGAATGTGATGGGATCAACGAAGCACGGGTTGATGACCCTGAACACCTGTATCTGCATCATGAAACAATGCAAGTCGAATGACGTCAGTACATTAATCGTATGAGCATGTAAGGGGAAAACTAAAAGTAGTAGATAACTATGAATTGATACTCTGGGAAGACATACTCACCACCTCTCAACTCATATGTGAAAGAAACTATAAGAGATGCAATATCTAAGCTCTAAAAACAGTAGATATCAACTCAATATGTACAAAAATAGAATGATAAATTATTTACTCTTATTTGGGAGATTTTCTAACCAACAACCCTCACTATGAACTATGGGATGATACAACGTCTCACCCACGCTGCCAGAACTGTCCAATACCTTGTTGGGGTATAAAACAGCTCAACTAAGTGGATCCACTAAGTCATGCTTAAAAGCTATAAGGAATCATCTAAAAAGTATGATCATTTACACATGTTGGCATACATGGTTTATGAGGATTTTGAGTTGTCTGAACTCATCCCCATATCGGTGCTCAATACTACTCCCAATAATATAGATAAATCATGCTCAAATGTATAAAACATAACTCTTTCTCAATTGAGGTAATTTCTTAAAACATCCTCTTAAAATAGGTAACACTCTGAACTCCTCTGAACTTGTAAACTCATTTAGAAATCGGTGCTTCTCTCTTTTAAACCTATAAAAGTATTACATACTTGGGAATACTTAGTTCCCTTATACTCATTTTGAAATAAGAAACTCAACTCTCCTCATTCTCATTCTCATTTAATCAAGTCTTAAAATGAGTCATAAATAATTGCGAAAAGACTTCTCAAAAATGACTCAAAAGGACATTCTTGAACTTTTCTCTAAACTTTACCTTGATTTCAAAATGTGAATTTAAGAGTTATGATTAGGATATATAGGATCTCTCAATGATTAATGAAGGGTTAGATAGTTAGTATTAAAAAGAGAGCGAAGACGCGATTTGAAAGAAAGCATATGGGACGAAGAACAAAGAAGGCAGGGGCCTGACGACCCATGCGTATTGTTGGCGCAGGGTGTCAGGCCTTAAACTACTAAAGGTAGTTTGGGTCGCACTGTTGGCGCGGCACCCCACCCCCTAGCCAGATTTTTGATGAATTTTCTTGCTCCAATTCAAGGCCTAACTCATCTAGTATCGAATGATTCACTCCCAACTCGTTTGGATTCATAAACCCAACACAATTAATTGAAAACCCACTCAAATTCTATCAAGAACATCGCTCATATGCAAAACCCTCACCTTAAGAGCTTAACAAGACTCTATTGTTAAGGAATGAAGCTAAAACCTCAAAAACTTCTCAAGAACTCCCATCCATCAACTTCAAGAACGAATTTATGAATGAAATCACATGTTTGGAGTGAGGGAAAACAAGCCCAACACTATGAAAGCTTACATACCTCGAAATAACTAAGTTCTTGACGAAAATCCTCAAACCTGAACGCTTGAAACCTTCTTTTTTTTCTCCTCTCTCAACCCTCTCTCAACCCTAAGAGTTTAGGTTTGAATGGAAACTGATCTCAATCAGTTTAGGTCCATGTTTGGGTGAAAAAAATGTTTAGGCCTATTGAGGTAAGGAAAAGACCAAAATACCCCTCCGTAAAATGGATGAAATGCCTCAACTAGAGAGTTTGCACTCAAACGGGCATAATTCCTTCATCCGAGCTCACAATTTAGCAAACTTGGCGGCGTTGGAAAGAGGAATCAAAGACCTTCGATTTGATACTTCATGGGCAACCTAAATCCTTATGTGATAAAAGTTATGGTCGTTTGAAGTTGACCTAAAATTAAAAACAAAAGTTTTACTTGTATGAATATCTAGTTGACTTTTCGAAGTACGAGATGTTACAATATCTCCCCCTTGGGAACAATTGTCCTCAAATGAGATCACACTAAGCCAAAAGGGAAAAGGAGAAGCATCTAACAACTCTAACTCAAGTGCAGAACTTGCAATTCATATAACTTAGCTTATTAACTTAAAAAGTACTTTACAAAGGATTAGTACCTTGGTTTGATCTCTATCCAGAAGGAAAGAGATGTGGGTATCTCATATTCATATCCTCATTGACCTCCCAAGTAGCTTTCTCAACAAATTGATTCCTCCATAAGACCTTGACTGAGGCACCCTCTTTCATCCTCAACTTGTGAACTTGACGATCCAGAATATGAATGGGCACTTCCTCATAAGATAGGTTATCCTTGATACTAATACTTTTAGTAGGTATTATGAGTAAAGGATCGCCCATACACTTCTTCAACATGGAAATGTGGAATACCGGATGGACTGCTACTAACTTTGACAGTAGCTCCAACTCATAAGCTACATTGTAAACTCTCTTAGATATCTGATAAATACCACTATACCAAGGACTGAGTTTCCCCTTCTTGGCAAATCTCATAACACCCTTCATGGGTGAAACCTTCAAGTAAACCCAATCATCCACCCCAAACTCTAAGTCTCTTCTCCTAACATCTTATAGGATTTCTGATGACTTTGTGTTGTCTTTAACCTTTCCTGAATAATCTTCGCCTTCTCCATAGCTTGATAAACCAAATTTGGTCCTATCAACTCAGCTTCACCAACCTTGACCAACCAATAAGAGATCTACATCTTCTTCCATAAAGTGCCTCATAAGGCACCATCTGTATACTAAAGTGATAGCTATTGTTGTAAACGAACTCTATGAGACGTAAATGGTCATCCCAATTACCCTTAAACTCTATGACACATGTCCTCAACAAATCCTCTAATTTCTGAATCATGCACTCTGCTTGACAATCAATCTGAGGATGAAAAGCAGCACTCAAATTTACCTTCGAACCCAAACCTTTCTGAAAGGACATCCAAAACTGAGCGGTGAATTGTGCACCTCAATCTGAAATGATAGACACAAGAACTCTAAGAAGTCGGACTATCTCTTGACTATATATTCTGGCATAATATTCTGTTGAATTGGCAGTCTTTATCGGCAAAAAATGGGTTGATTTAGTCATTCTATCTACAATCACTCAAATCAAATGATGTTGTCTACAAGATTGCAGAAAACTAGTAATGAAATCCATATCTATCATCTCCCTTTTCCATTCCAAAATATCTATGTTCTAAGCCATACAACAGGGCCTTTGGTGCTCTACCTTGACTAGTTGGCAATTTAGGCATTTAGCAACGAAATCTGCAATACACCTCTTCATGCTACTCCACCAATAGATTTCCCTCAAGTCACGGTACATCTTGGTGGAATAAGGATGGATCGAATATCTGGAATTATGGGGTTCCTCTATGATTCTATCTTGGAGCTCATCCACCTTTGACACACACAGTCTACCTTGATACCTCAACACACCATCTCCCACTTGTTCAAAAGCTATCACCTTTTGCTTATGAACATTCGCCTTTAATTCAAGCAAAATAGGGTCTTGTTCTTATTTCTCCTTCACTTTAGACACTAGTGATGATTCAACCCCATTCATCATCACCACTCCACTTTCATTAGAATCTAACAAACGGACTCCCAAACGTGCAAGTCTGTGCACATCCTTGGCCAATTCTTTCTTCCCTTCCTCAACATGGGTAGTACTTCCCATAGATAACATGTTCAAAGCATCAACAACAACATTATCCTTACTTAGGTGATAAAGGATACTCATGTCGTAATCCTTGAGTAACTCTACCCACCTCTTATGTCTGAGATTAAGCTCTTTCTGATTGAGAAAATACTGAAGACTCTTCTGATCGGTGAACACATCTACATGAACACCATAGAGATAGTGACGCCATATTTTCAAAGCAAATACTACAACAGCCAACTCGAGATCATGAGTTGGGTAATTCTTCTCATGAATCTTAAGTTGGTTGGAGGCATAAGCTATAACCTTTCCATTCTGTATCAATACACAACCAAGTTCAACTCTGGACGCATCACAATGCACAATAAAGCCTTGTGTACCCTACAGTAGGGTGAACACTGAGGCAGTCCATGAACATTGAAAGAGCATTGGTCAAGCAAAAATACATAACAAGAAACTCATAATGACAATATCGGGTCCTTAATGCTGTCTTTGGGATGTCACTTTCTCTTACTCTCAACTGATGATAGCAAGATCTGAGGTTTATCTTAGAAAATCAAGTGTCACTCTGAAGTTGATCGAAGAGATCATCAATTCTCAGAAGAGGATACTTATTCTTTATAGTGAACTTGTTCAACTGGCGGTAGTCTATACACATCCTAAGAGAACCATCTTTTTCCCTAACAGATAAGATCGGAGCGCCAGAAGGTGAGACACTAGGTCGAATAAAACCTTTATCAAGAAGATCTTTCAAGTGCTCTTTTAACTCTTTTAACTCAACTCAAGCCATTCTATATGGAGGAATAGAGATAGGTCGAGCATCAGGAAGAATGTTTATTCTAAAGTCTATTTCTCTCAGGAGGGACTCAGGGAAGATCATCAGGAAAGACCTCAAGAAACTCACTCACAATTGAAACTGATTGAATATGTAGTGTTTTAACACTAGAGTCATTAAATCAGACTAAATGATAGATGCACCCCTTAGAGACTAACTTTCTAGCCTTAATGTATGAAATGAAGCAACCTTGAACTATTCCTCTACTCTAGAACTGTATCATTAGGAAAGAGGAACTTAACCACTTGAGTTCTACTATCAACTGAGGCATAACAAACATGAAGCCAGTCTATACCTAGAATAACATCAAAGTCCACCATGTCTAGCTCCACTAAGTCATCCATGTTGTCCTTGTGATTGATAGAGACGACACACCAATAGGTATGGAAACACTGAAGGGCTCAAGAAGTCATTCGAGAAGAATATCAAACCTCATAGCAATATACAGAGTCACAAGAGATAGACTCGCACCTGGATTAAGTAATACATATACATAAAAAGTAAAGACATTGATCATACCAGTGACAACATCTTGTGAATTCTCCTGCTCTTGGCGACTGGTGATAGCATACAGAAGGTTTTATCGTACGCCTTTCCCTGAAGTAGCTCCTCTTGGAACAACTCTATCTACTGGAGCCACTAAAGAAGATTGGGCTTTATTGCCCTCATTACCATTAACTTGCATGTTCTTAGGGAACTCTTTCATGAAGTGAAATGTCTGCCCACACTTTAAGCAACCATTGGATCCATCACGACATGCTCTTGGGTGGTTTCTACTACACTTAGCACATGTAGGAGTTCAATTAGCTCCTTGTGCCACACTACCCTGAGACTGAGTAGGTCTAGTTTTGGAATTCTGAGAGTTCTAGTTCCTGAAATAACCCATGTTCTTTGGTGTAGGTTTACTAGCTGATGATGGTGAAGGCCTAGTTGGTCATTGCTGATAATATGATCAATTCACATTTTCTGTCTTCTGTTGTCCGAACTCATGACCTGTTGTCTTAGCCCTCTTATTGTGATATTCCTCTTTATCTTTCAGCTTATCTTCCTCAACCTGTTGCACATGGATCATAAGCCTGGCTATGTCCATGTCTCTTATCATTATAGGTGTCTTACCCTCCTTACTTGACAAGCACGACAACCCAGACACAAACAGACTCCTCATATCTGCCACCATCTCTGGAGCATAATGGGAAAACTGGGTGAACTTGAGGCTATACTCATGCACACTCATGGATTCCTTTTTAAGATTATGAAATTCTCTTACCTTCGCTTCCCTTAGTTCGCGGGGAAAGAAGCTCCCCAAGAAGGCACTTTCAAACACCACCCAACTAAAAAATGGTGCTCCCTCAACCCTTCTCTTCTTCCACTGATCATACCAAATCCTAGGAGCATCTTTGAGCTAGTATGCAGCTAATTCTACACGCTCAACATCAACAATACGTATAACTTCAAACACTTTCTGTAGTTCATCCACAAAGTTCTCTGGATCCTCAATGACATTTGACCCAGTGAATTCTAGGGATTCATTCTCAAGAACTCACAGATCCTGGATGTATTATCCACATCCTGAAGAAATCCTTGTTATTGACCAGCTTGATTGGCTACAACTTGACTCAACATCCGGATAGCAGCCCGAAACTCAGCATTAGTGACCTCTCCCTAAGGGGGTTGCATTTCTGGTGCATTGGGTACCCCTTGGTCTTGTGGATCATCATTTCTCATTGCAGGAGGACCTCGAACAACTCCTCTTCATGGAGGCCTTATCTGAAAAGATATGCGCAAGCACGAATTAGAAGGAAACTTTCATAGAGTTGAACTCTATCGCATGAAAAGAGTAAGCATGAAGTGAATGTTCCCTAAATGTTGCAGCCTCCTAAATATATATGTGGCGCGGTTCACACCTATAAATAGGACTCTATAGACACAACTTTATGGACACCCTAGAACTCTTGAACTTTGTGATCTAATACCAAGTTTGTTATGCCCGAGACTACACCATGGACCTGGCCGGCACTCGAGAACCATCGCTGGTCCCCAAGAGAACCCTTGTCCTGGCTCAATACTCAGCGGAAAACTTACTCAACAACATAGGAACTCAAATTCAAGTTTTAACTCATAAGACCTCAATAATACAATATTTTAATTCAAAACTGTTCGAAATACTCAAATAAACATAAATGTTCAACTCAAAGTCTTAAAACATCAAAAGGGAAAAATGAAAGACTCTTCATACTACTATTGTCTATGAAGCCTCTAATAACTATGATAGATATCGGGACGAGACCCATGGCATCTTAACAAAACAAAATCATAATGAAAAGCCCTCCAAAAAGCAAAGAGGCTCACCAAAGCTACCTGGAATGCGATGGGATCAACGAAGCACCGGTTAATGACCTTGAACACTTGTATTCACATCATGAAATGATAAAGGTCTAATAACGTCACTATATTGAATGTACGATCATGTAAGGGGAAAACTGAAAGTAGTAGATAACTGCACTAATACTCTAGGAAGACATACTCAACTCATCTCAACTTAAATGTGAAAGCAATAATAAGAGATGCAATATATAAAGCTTTTAAAACAGTAGATATCAACTCAATATGTATAAAAATACAATGATAAACTATTTACTCTTATTTGGGAGATTCTCTAACCGACAACCATCACTATGAGCTATGTGATGATACAACGTCTCGCTCACGCTGCCAGAACTGTCATATACCTTGCTGGGGTATAGAACACCTCAACTAAGTGGATCCACTAAGTTATGTTTAAAACCAATAAGGAATCATCTAAAAAGTATGATCATTTATCAATGTTGGCATACATAGTTTATAAGGATTTTGAGTTGTCTGAACTCATCCCCATATCGGTGGTCAATACTACTCCCAATAATAACTCTTTCTCAATTGAGTTAATTTCTCAAAAGATCCTCTTAAGAGAGGTAATACTCTGAACTCCTCTGAACTTGTAAACTCATTTAGAAATCAGTGTTTCTTTATTTTAAACTTGGAAATATTTAGTTCCCTTATACTCATTTTAAAATAACAAACTCAACTCTCCTCATTCTCATTTACATAAGTCTTAAAACAAGTTATAGATAATTGCAAAAGACTTCTAAAAAATGACTCAAAAGGACGTTCTTGAACTTTCCTCTTAACTTTACCTTGATTTGAAAATGTGAATATAATAGTTATGATTAGGATATATAGGATATCTCAATGATTAATGAAGGCATAAATAGTTAGTATTTAGAAGAGAGCGAAGACACAATTTGAAAGAACGCATACGGGATGAAGAACAGAGTAGGAAGGGGCCTAACGACCCTAACGCATTGCTGGCGTAGGACGCACGGACTCAAACTACTAAAGGTAATTTGGGGCACACTGCTGGTGCGGCGTGCTAGGCCCCAAACTACTGAATAGTAGTTTGGACGCACTGCTGGCACGACGCCCCACCTCCAACCCAAATTTTTGACGAATTTTCTTGCTCCAATTCAAGGCCTAACACATCTAGAATCGAATGATTTACTCCCAACTCATTTGGATTCATAAATCCCAACACAATTAATCAAAAACCCACTCAAATTCAATCAAGAACATCACTCATACGCAAAACCCTCACCTCAAGAACTCAACAAGACTCCATTGTTATAGAATGAAGCTAAAACCTCAAAAACTTCTCAAGAACTCAATCCATCAACTTCAGGAATGAATTTATGAATGAAATCACATGTTTGATGTGAGGGCGAACAAACCCAACACTATGAAGCTTACATACCTTGAAAGAACTAAGTTCTTGGCGAAAATCCTCAAACCTTGAATGAACATTTGAAACCTTCTTCTCTTTCTTCTCTTGAAACCCTTCTCTTAACTCCAAGTGTTTTGGAATGAATGGAAACTGTTCTCAATCAGTTTAGACCCCTATTTGGGTGAAAAAATACATTAATGCCTAGTGGGGGTAAGGAAAAATAAAAAATATCCCTCCTTAAAAAGGATGAAATGGCTTAACTAGTGAGGCTACACTCAAACGGACATGATTCGATCATCTGAGCTTGGAATTTAGCAAACTCGATGGCGTTGGAAAGAGGACTCAAAGACCTTTGATTTGATACCTCATGGGCTACCTAACTTCTTATGTACTTAAAGTTATTGTTGTTTGAAGTTGACCTAAAACTAAAAACTGAAGTTTTACTTTTACGAATCTCTAGTTGACTTTTCGAAGGACGAGATGTTACACATTTGAATAGAGTAAGTTTTTGAATTATAATTACAATATACATCTAATAAGTAGAATCTCTTTAAATTAATAATTTTGAGATCATAAGATATTAATATTTTTACAGAAGTATTATTTAATTAATAAATAAATATATTTATTAACTTTAAATAGTGTTTTCAAGATTTAATGAGGGTTATTTTTTTTTAATATTAAAATCATTTTATTTTATTAATTTATGTATTATTTTTATTTAATTAATATAAAAAATAAATTCGTTATACATAAAGTACATGTATAATGTAGTTAATATTTATGTTAGGAATTTTTTTATTTATTTCATGATTAGAGGTCGTTAAGGTGTAGGTTGAATTTTCAATATTAGAACTATGTATGTATCCGGCTTTTTATAAAGCTTTGAGTACATTTTGTTAATTGAAAACTTATTAGTATTGTGGACTTCATTCGATTTTTAATAAAAGTTTGACATGATAATTATTTTCTGAATTTAGTCTGATATAATTTGGATCAGCCATCATCTAATGAAATTGAATTAATTTGTTTTACACTGTTATTCATCTTGATTACTATTATTTTATTTTGAGAATTTGCATCAGCTAAAATCACACGAATTCAATAAATTTAGTGTGGAAGAAGGCTATCATGGATTATGTATCAATATAATTATTTTGGGGGAAAATATGAAAAGAATTTCTTGACTTAAGATAATTTAATAATTTATTATAACATTAAATTAGGGATGATAATTACCTTTCATGTTTGAATAAGATTAAAAATCTTCATAACAATAATTAAATTCAAACAATTAATAGTTACTTTGAAATATAGCTTTTATTTCACGAAGTTATACTCTATTCTTAACTATGGTCATATATATATATATATATACTCCCTTTATTCATAAATAAAGCTCATATCTCATGTAGCTATTTTTATTTTGGATTTTTATTATTCTTATTTCTTTATTTCCTTATTATTTTTGGTGTGGTATAGGAAAAAAGCTCAGTAAAAAGGGGGAAAATGTGGAAATACTTAACCAAATTTAAAAACTATTTTTTTTTTCTCAATATGGATATTTGAGTTTAAATAAAAAACTACAAAATATATAAAATGGGTAACTGTAAAATTACTAAGTAAAAAAATATTAGTAAATCAATATTTATATTATTGTAAAAAATAAATTACCAACATTTACGATAAAATGGATAATAATATTGAAATATTCACTCAAGTATTTATAACTAATTAAAATAAAATAAATAAATACAAAAAGGGAAAGAGGAGATAAAAATAATAATTTTGTAAATTATAGATACTAAATTATATAGTTAATAGGGTAAGTAAATATAAACTTAAAAACAAATAAGTTCTAAAACACGTATTTAATTGAATAGTCATCCAGAAAAGATTACAGATCGGTCAAAATTGGGTGACAACAACTGCCCCTTGTTTAATGGAGAATGAAGGATGAATGGCAAACAACATTGACTGAGTATCCAATTTCGTCCGACTAACGAAATGGTGTTAGAGAGACCATGTGGAATGATGTGGAGTTGTGAAAATGGTGTGGCTGACACTTTGGTTTTTAACTGCCTACATATCTCTAGTTTACGAGAATCAGGCCATGTGTAGTTCTAGATTTAGGAACAAATTAAATTCGTAAAAATGAAATACTATTACGAGATTCAAATAGAAGAGATATAGCTTGAGTTGATAAGATTAAAGCTTGAAATAGTATGAATAGAGCAAAAGATAGAATGACTCAAGTAGTGATAGATATATTAGAGTAAAAGGTCGTATCTTCGAAATGAGAAGTAGAATTGATATTGCTTGTGATGTGCTAGTCTTTGGCATCTGTAGCTTATAATATAAATAAATAAAATGGTTAGAGAAAATATATCAAATAAATGACGAGATAACTTATAGACATAATACATATTCTAGATCATGATATTTGTCTTAAGATGGTAAAGATGACGTCTTAGACTATGATGTCATAGGGCAATGATATGTAAAAGTAAATCCTTAGGTCATGAAGTAATGTCTGCTGGCAATGAAGATGATGTCTTTAGATTATGACGCCTTTGGAACATAATATGCAGAAAATAAATCCTTAGGTTATGTCATGATGTATGTAGGCCATGTAAATGACGCCTTTAGAACATGATAAGTGAAAAGTAAATTCTTAGGCCATGAGATGATGTTTCTATGCCATGCAAATGACACTTTTAGACTATGTCATCTTTGAAACATGATAAGTAGAAAGTAAATCCTTAGGCCATAAGATGATTTCTGAAGTCCACGTAAATATGGTGTTTTTAGACAATGATGCCTTTAGAACATAAATAATGATTAAAGAGAACATATTTGTTTCGACACAATTCGGGCATTAAGTGATACTTGTTGCTTCATTCGATAGAAACTCCATATAGATGTATTCATTGGGCTCAATGTGATTCGGGCACTAAGTGATACGTATTTGTTTCGACACAATTTGGGCATTAAGTGATACTTGTCGCTTCATTCGATAAAACTCCGTATAGATGTATTCATTGGGCTCAATGTGATTTTGATAACTTGATTCAAAAGTAGCTCAACACAAATGCAATTCTCGGGCTCAACATAGATGTGTTACAATATATTCACTAGAAAGACAGAATAACCAAAAAAAATTGAGCAAGTGTAGTTTTATTGTACTGCTGCAAGCTCTCTTTGTACAAGTGAGTTACAATGATCAAGTGAAGAAAAATAGGAACCAATGTAATTGATAACTAAACAATTCCTAAACAGTTAAAAATAAAATATTCTACTAAGTTACCTACTACAAATCAAACTCTAGAAACAGAACTACACTTGTGAAATAGAAATCTACTGCAAAACAAGCTCCTATAAACTAGGACAGCAGCTACCAGAATAAGACATATCACATATTTTAACATTTCCTCCCTTAAATTGATGTTCTCGAACATTCAGTTTAATTCTCAGAAGTCCGTCACACAAAGGTACAAACTCCAAGTAATTTCCTAAGCTTCATAAATGATGCATGTTTGAGGGATTTTGTGAAAATGTCAGCAACCTGATCTTCACTTTTGCAGTAGAGAAGATCAATTACTCCATCTTCAGTGAGATCTCTTAAAAATGAAACCTTACATCAATGTGGTTGCTTCTCCCGTCAAATACTGAATTTCTAGACAACTTTATAGTAGAACTGTTGTTGTAATAAATTGTTGTTGCTTCTTATTGCTTGACATTCAGCTCAGTAAGAATATTTCTTAGTCAAATGGCTTGAAAGGCATATGCAGTAGCAACAACAAACTCAGCTTCAGTTGTTGACAAAGTGACTATTGACTGCTTTTTTGATGACCATAAGACTGCACCTGAACTCAACATAAACACATAACCTGAAGTACCCTTCCGATTATCTAAATCTCCAGCATATCTATCAGAAAAGACAATCAGTTATGTATTTTTATCCTTCTTGTAGAACAACCCAAAGTCGACAGTACCTTTTAGAACCTTCTTCAATCTGCAAATTTTGTGCTCTTCATCAATCTTAACATAACCAAGAAGTTGTTCAATAAAATACTTGTTCTTGCAAGTCTCCATGTAGAAAACCTGACTTCGTACAATTGACAGAAAGGCCATGAACTTTGCGCATCCAATGTCATCACCAATCTGATTGTATCAAATCTCACAACAGGAGCAAAAACTTCTCTGTAATCCACCCCGAATTCATGTTTGTAACCTTTAGCCACAAACTCTGCCTTGTACTTATCGATCTCCCCATTTTCCTTCAGTTAATTTTTATAGAACCATTTTACTCCAATCATTTTATGTCAATCTGGTTAGCATTATCCCATGTATCATTTTTTTTAATGGCTGCAATTTCATCATCCATTGCCTTCTCCATTTTCATCTTTGACAACACTTTCAAAATTTGTTGGATCACAATATGAAAATAGAGCAAAATGAGTGAGAGAAGCTGTGAATTGATCAATTCATCTTACCTCATAATCTGTCATCCATGATGGCCTTCTTCGAACACGAGGGGCACGAGAATTAGCTATGGTTTCTATCTGCTCATCCATAACTGGTGAAGTTTCAGAACATCCGGGATTGGTATCTTGAGTAATTGTTGGAACTTGGTGTTGTGGTTGAATTGCTTTTTCATTGTCCTCTCCATCAAGATAAACTGGAATCTGTTCTCCTATGGAATTTTTGTTCCACTACAAAAATTGATTTTCATCAAAGATGACATCCCGACTAATCAATATTTTCTTAGTGTTAGAATTATAAAGCTTGTACGTTTTTTATTGATCACTAACACTGAGCAAAATACATTTTTCCTTTTCGTCTAGCTTCTTTCTCTTCTGATCAGGAATATGGGCATATGCAATGCACCAAATGTACTGAACTGATCTACGGCTGGTCATTTTCTACTCCATGCTTCCTCCGGAATCATATTTTTAACTACAAATGTAGGGCACCTATTCAGGATATGGATATTCCAATTGACTGTTTCAGGCCAAAAACTTTTAGAAACTCCACTGCTTGTCAGAATGCTCTGCCACCATATTCATAATAGTGCCATTTTTTCTCTCACAGACCCCATTTTGTTCGGGGAGAGTAGGGTGCTGTAAGTTGCCTCTTGAATCCATAAAACTCACAAAAATTTGCAAATTCATGTAAGTTATATTCTCCCCCATGATCTGAACGAAGTATTTTTATTGGTCTACAATTCTTTTTTTCATTATGTACTTTAAAACTTTTAAAAGCTTCAAAAGCTTCAGATTTAACCTACAAAAAATATACCTAACTTTTTCGAGTAAAATCATCAATAAAGGTAATTATGTAGCTTTTACCTCTATTAGAAGATGGTGTTATTGGTCCACAAATATCCTAATGGATAAGTTCAAGTGCCTTCTTTGCTCCACATGAACCTGTTTGTGGAAAAGAGTTGCGAGACTGCTTGCTAACCACACACTTTTCACAAATTTCAGATGGAGATGAAATTTGAGGAAGACCTAGCACCATATTTTTCGGTTGCAAGGTTCTCAATCCAACAAAATTGAGATGTCCAAACCAAATATCCACAACCAGGCCTCATCTTCTTGTTTTGTTAAGAAGCATGATTGTTTTATCTTATTGAGATTGAGAGGAAACATTCTGTTTTCAATCATTTTAACTTGAGAATTTAAGCCTAAATTTTCATCTTGAATCCGACAAAATCCATTTTTAAAGACAATCTCATATCCTTTCTCTTGCAACTGACCAAGACTCAAAGATTTCACATTAACTCCCGAACATAAAGGACATCAGAGATTATTTGAGCAATATCTCTTTTAGTTTCAATGGCTACCTGCCCTTTTAATTTTGAATCATTTCTGAACTTCACAGAATCTCGATATGACTCATCTAATATGGAGAAAGTTGAGTTATTTCTGCACATATGATTGTTGCAATCAATGTCTAAGTACCAGATATTCTGCTGAATTTCCTATGTTGCTTGTTCTTCTTTCTTTTCTACATAATTATCGTCCACTGTCTCTATTCAAGTTAGCTCTACATTCTGATTTATAATGGTCATACTTGTGATTGTTAAAGATTTTTCTCCTTCCTTGAGAATTTAAAGAATTTTCTTTAAATTTTTGGTACGAGTGCCTCCCACCACTTTTTGAGGAGTGGTAGTTGGATGAGACTTGATGAGCTTGTTCCTCGCTACTTAGTCGATTCATTTTCTGCTCATGAATCAATAGTGAACTCTGCAATTCATCAATTTAAAGTTTGGTAGTATCTTTTGATTCCTCAGTTGAACAAACAACATAGTTGAATTTTGATGTCATGGAGCGAAAGATCTTTTCAATAATGGTGACATCTTCCATATTTTCACCATGAATCTACATCTTATTTTCTATTTCCATAATCCTTGAGAAGTAATCAGCGCGAAGTGTTTGAAATGTCTCAAAATCAGTGTGAAGTGTTTGCAATAATGCCCTTTTGCCGTTGCGGTTCCCTGATACTTCTTCTTCATGGAATCCCATATTTGCTTAGAAGTATCTTTGAAAAGAATAGTATCCAATATTAAGAAATTAATATCTTGGAAAACATAATTATTTGCCGTGAGATCTTTCAACCTTAGACTGTCCAACTCTACTTTTTGTACTTATGACAAGGCGGTACCAGCCACCGGTTCTTACATGCCAGTATTGACAACTGACCTGAATTCCTTGAACCTATGGAAATTCTCCATCAACATGCTCCAATGGTCGTAATGACCTAAAAACATTTTCATTGTATTACTTTATGTATATTATGGATGATTTGACGTTTTAGTGGTGATTTGAGAAAGTTTGACAAGCTAAGAAAGTCTCGTTAAAAGCAGGAACTCAGACTGTGACGACTATTTTCACTAGTTTCAAAGGCTTGATTGACCCTTGGGATTGAATCTACCTAGGGGGTGCCCTCGTAAAGACTAAAGCCTTGTTACACCGAAAATAGTAGAGGTACGACAGCGCATCAAAGTTGGAATAGCAGGTTGAACAAAATTTTCAGAGGCCGTAATTTTTGCTACTGCAAACATAACTCAGTATGCAGTACCAACACTTACAATAGATATCGAAAAATCTCTTTTTGGCTTGGATACCAAATGTTACAAAATATTCAGTAGAAAGACGGAGAATAACCAAAAAAGGATCGAGCAAGTGTAGTTTTATTGTACTACTGCTAGCTCTCTTTATACAACTGAGTTACAACGACTAAGTGCAGAAAAATAGGAACCAACGTAACTACAACTAAACAATTGTTAAACAGTTAAGCATAAATTATTCTACTAAGTTACCTATTGTAAATCAAACTCTAAAAACAGAATTACACGAACTACACTTATGAAATATAAATCTACTGCCAACAAGCTCCTATAAACTAGGATATCAACTAACAAAATAAGACATATCACGTATTTTAATAAGATGCAATTCTCAGGCACATGCAATATTTCAGGCATAATGCAATTATTGGGCAAATGAAATTTCTCGGGCCCATGCAAATTCTTGGGCACACGCAATTTTCGGGCTCAATGCATTTCTCGATCTCAATGCAATTCTCTGACACAATGCAATTCTCTAGCACATGCAATTCTCGGGAACAATGCAAGTCCTCGGGTACAATGCAATTCTCAGACACAATGCAATTTTTTGGGCACATGCAAATTCTCAGAGACAATGCAATCTCGGGCACAATGCAAATTCTCAAGCACAACTAACATTTTCAAGCACAATGCAATTCTTCGGCACAATGCAAATTCTCGGGCAGATGCGATTCTTAGAGACATGCAATTCTAGGGCTTCATATATTTTTTAATAGGAGATGCAAAATAAGTATGCCTAACTGGAATTAGTAGGCAACACAATATAGTAGGTCAAATGCAATATAGTAAGTAATGCAATTTTCAGTAAGCAATGCAATATAGTAGGTCAAATGCAATTTTAGTAGGCAATACAATTTTCAGTAGGCAATACAACTTCAGTAGGCAATGTAATTTTCAGTAGGTAATGCAATATAGTGGGTCAAATTGAATAGAGTAGGCAGTGCAATTTCAGTAGGCGAAATACAATTTATTAGGCAATACAATTTTCAGTAGGCCAAATACAATTAGTAGGCAATACAATTTTCAGTAGGCAATGTAATTTCAGTAGGTAATACAATATAGAAGACGATACAACTTCATTTTGCCAAATACAATAAAGTAAGCAACAAAATTTTAGTAGACTGAGTGCACTTTCAGTAGGCCAAATGCAATATAATAGGCAATGCAATATAGTATCTTACAAATAGAAAAGTATAGCCAATGCGGTAAGAAATAATAATGTTAGAGAACATAAATAACAAGAGGAGATAAGAAAACATATTTGTTTAAAAAAAAACAATGATTTCCCCATTCAGCGTCTAGAGGACAATGTTTAGCTCATGTACTTCTTTAAAGGGCAGAGTTGAACCCAATCAACTTCTAAAGGAAAAGCTTAGCCTTAAATACTTTTTGAAAGGATAGAACATAACCCAATCCAATTTATAAGGACAATACGTAGCCTCACTTTTTATTTGTAATTTGAAAGGAGAAAGCTAAGCCTCGTGAGAGATTTGTACCTCTCATTTCTACAGTCAAAGAGAAATTTGTAAGTTTTAAAAGGTAAGATTGAGTCATACCTTTCCTTTTTTTCTCTTTGTCATTAATTTGATCTCATGGACATTAGACGATATTTTCCACTTCCTTGTGCGTTGGATATTTCCTTCCCGTCTTCACCAGCTTTACTTGTGAGGTCTTTGTGGTCCTGCTTCACCTAAAGAAAATTATCAGTTCGAAAAGAAAATAATTGTCTTATATTTAAACATTAAGTCTAAACTTCAGATCAGTCAAATAGCTTTAAATAAAATTTGCATATTTTATTACATAATTTGTTTTAGTCTGTTAGACAATTAATGCTCTTTGGTTGTCTCTATTTTTATTTATTACTAATTGATAACATGTTAGCTTATTTTAATCATCCAATCACCTAGACTTGTGCTAATTATTAAAAATTTAGTTTACTTGCTTGTTTTAAAATAGAACTTGTGTGGTTTTTTTAATCACATAGATCTTCTTAAATTAATTATTTAATTACTGACTTTATTTTCCACATGTTTAACACCCCCCCCCCCCCGCCCACATAATTATATAAGATTCAACTGGGACCCATATTTATGGACCTCGAAAGGTGCTTAACACCTTCCTTTAGAGGTAATTTGAACTCTTAGCCGATCATTGGTTTTGTAGACCTTTTTAAAATTAATTAGTTTAGGATGGTACCCTAACGCACCTTTAATTCGTTAGGTGGCGCCTCTTCTCTTTCTAAAAGAGTTGTCATGTCATTGCAGAACCCATTTTTCGAAAAACGAGGCAGTTAGAAGTTGTTGCTCCCATGAACCCAAATGTGGGTACAACAACAACAAGGATAAGGGACTTTACTAGGATGAATCTTCCAAAGTTTCATGGTTACAAGGTTGATGATGATCCTCAAGAGTTCATTGATGAGATCTATAAGAAAGTGGGAATTATGCAGTGTTAACAGTGGAAATGGTGCAATTGGCCGCTTACCAACTCAAAGGTGTTGCTCAAGTTTTGGTCAACCAATGGAAGGAAGAGAGGGTGGTTGATGCGATTCCTCTTGATTAGGACAAAGTTAAAAGGGCTTTTCTTGTTTGATTATTTCCTATTGAGATGAGAGAAGCAAATGTTCTTGAGTTCATTAATCTCTGTTAAGGCAATATGAGTATGAAGGAGTATGCTTTGAAGCTCAGTTAATTGGCTAAGTATTCTTTGACAGTGGTTGTCGACTATAAGATAAGAATGAGTAAGTTCGTGTCGGGTGTTTCCAATTTAGTTGTCAAAGAATGCCTAACCATTATGTTGATTAAGTAGATGGATATCTCCCGTTTGATGACTCATCCCCAACAAATCGAAGAGGAAAAGATAAAGTAGAGGTCTATGGATTCAAAGAAGGCAAGGACCAATGATGGTGACTTTTCTCATTCAAGGTTCGATAGACATGATCATTCTAAATTCTGGTAAAGGTTTTCCAGTCAAGATTCTTCTAATTCACCAACCTCTAAGTTCAACAAGGATAGGATGTCTAACCCAAAAAACTCAAGGAGGTAATGGTGGTGGATCTTCTATAACTACTTGAACTAGGTGTGGCAACAAAAATAATGACAAATGTTTGTCTGGTACGGATAGTTGATTTAATTATGAAAGAGTGGTCATAAGATGTGAAATTGTTCGTTGCTTGTTACTAAGGGAAGGAATGGTAGGAAAGTTCATCCTAGTGGTTCTGATTCAAGTGCTCCAACACAAAACAAATTTTATGCACTTCATACTCGATAAGATCATGAGGGTTCTCTGAATGTTGCGACCGGTATGTTGAAAGTATTGCATTTTGATGTGTATGCTTTACTTGATCTGGTGTCTACGTTATCATTTGTTACTCCTTATGTGGCCATGCTATATTATGTTGGTCCCAAAATCCTTTCTAATATCTTTTCTATCTCTACTCCCATTGGTGATTCTATTGTTGCTAAGAGAGTGTATAGAAATTGTCATATTTCTATCTCTCATAGAATCACTCATGTTGAACTTGTAGAGTTTGATATGTTTTCGATATTATTCTTGGGATGGGTTGACTTCATGCATGTTATACTTCCATAGACTGTAGGACCCGTTTGGTCACAATTATGTTCTTAAGGGTCAATTCATTATCTTGCCTAAAATCTAGGAAAATGATTTCTAAGAGTTGCATTTATCATCTTGAGATGGATTGACTTCATGCATGTTATACTTCCATAGACTGTAGGACCCGTTTGGTCACATTCAAGGTTCAAAAAGAACCTATCATGTCATAGGAAGCTGGAAATTATGTTCTTAAGGGTCAGTTCATATCTTGCCTAAAATCTAGGAAAATGATTTCTAAGAGTTGCATTTATCATCTTGTTCGGATTAAGGATACATATTCTGAAACCTCTACTCTTGAGTTTGTTTGATTGTAAATGAGTTTTCTGAAGTGTTTCCCAATAATCATTCTGGTATTTGTTTCGAAAGGAAAGTAGACTTTGGTATTGACCTTCTCCTAAATACACAATCTATCTATGTTACTTCTTATCGAATGGCCTTGGCCGAACCTAAGGAATTAAAAGATCAGTTGAAAGACTTATTGGATGAAACATTTATTAAAGTGAGTATTGTTGACACCCAATTTTGACCCTCCACGATATGAATTAATTTTCGAGCCTTCTTTAATTTCAAACGATTTGGAATAGTTAATTTTGTAAGAAATTCAAAATATTTTTCTAGTTTTAAAGTGACTTTAGTCAATTTTATAAGTTTCAAATAATAAATACGCTTCGTATAATTATGTATATAATTAGTATATTTTATAAATATTTGAAAAACCCATCTCAAAAGATTTTACATTTTTTAAGTTGAATATTTTATTAATTTAGTTTAGTTTAAATTATAGTTATAATTTTGAGTTAATTAGTTTGTAATTAAATTTGTTATTTTATAATTAATGTAATTATTTTATTTTATTAAGATTAGAAACTTGTTAATTAATTAATTAATAACAATTCATCTTATTCAAGTTTTAAACTAAATTTGTCAATCAAGTTCAATTTGGTTAAATCCTAAATTCCAATTGGCTATAATTGAACTCAAATGAACATGTTTTAATTTGAAACCTAGTCCTTTTATTTGCAAATCAAACCACATATTTGTTTTTGTTTAAACCTTTAAGGGGCCATGTTGGGCCAACCCCGATGCCCAACTCCTAATTCAACACCTCAGCCCACTTTTTCTTCAATCCCAAAAACCCTGATTCCAACGTTTACAAACAAAACCAGCAACATCACAACGTTAACAACGTATATCGAGAAAACAATTCCAAACGATGTCTTCAAAGTGTTAAGCAGCAACTACAATTCACAGAAGGCAAGCACGACGTCTTCACAGCCAAACAACAGCGTCAACAATACAAAGTAATTCGAAGAGCAAAATTACACAGAAGTTCATGACGTGAAGACGGAATACAACAACGACTCCAGTACGCCAACGTGTCTTCTCTCCAACTGCCTCACATTATTTTCAGCTTTCCTCAAAAATTAACTAGCAGCTTTAGCCAACTACTTTGCTTGCTTTGGCCTCCAAATCCCTGAAAATCAGTTGGAAGCTGCTGGAAATTTATGAATGATCAACTTTAGCCACCTACTTTGCTTGCTTTTCCCTCCAAATCCCTGAAAATCCATTGGAAGCTGTTGAAAATTGATGAAGGATTAACTTTTCCTGATCAAAAAGAGAAAAGGTTTGAATTTGAAGTTCAATTTGCCCCTCATTCTTATCCGATACCCTCAGTTTTCCTCCCAAAATTGAACCCTAATTTCCCCTCTATAAAAGCCCTCTTCTATTCATTTTCTCGGCGGGCATTAACGGATACACAGAGAGAACAATTTAGTACGAAAGAGGTATAGAAATACATATGAAATATATTCAAAATAGAGAAGAGAATTAGGTCACGATGAAAGAGACTCGTGTTGTCTCAGTCGCTGCCTTCAAAAAGGTAATATTCGGTTTCTGATTTTAGTCTCTTTCATCGTGACCTAATAGTTTCTTAGTTTTATGGTTTAATGTTGTAATCTTTCTATTCAACTGATGTGAGGACTGTTTATTTCTTGACCGTTGCGAGTCGTTCAAATATTAGAATTTTTAGAGTATTTTGACTTGTCGGCTGCAAATCAGTGTTGTAACTTGTTTGTTATTCAAATGTTGTTGTTTGTTTTCATTTGCTTTGAAGGCTTGATGGTTTCGTTTGGTCTCGAGGTCATTTCTCCTTGTTAGAATATTTTTATTTTTGTCACGATCCGAGTCTACACCTTGGATGTGACCGGCACTCGAGAAACATTGATGGGCGAACCCCCCTCATCCTGGCTGACTACAAGCGGAAGACTAACTTAAGCATGCAAAAGCTTAAATATTGAATTACATTCATTGAACTCAAATACAAAGCTTTAACTCAAATAATTAACTCTTAATATAATAGAACATTCATAAGCCTGAAATAGGCAACTCGAGTCTTTACAACATTTAAAAAAATAAAAGAATCAAACTTCTCAAATTCTACTGTCTATCTATAAAGCCTCTAAATGACAAATATGGAAGTCGGGACAAGACCCACGACACCCTGACTAAACTGAAAGTAAATAGAACCCTCTAGAAGCAAGAAGTCTCAACATAGCTAACTCGAACTGCAAGTGGTCTCAACGAAACTTCTGTTGATGACCCTGAATACTTGTACCTGCATCATAAAAGATGAAGGCCAAATGGAGTCAGTACATGGAATGTACGACCATATAAAGGGAATTCTAAAGCATAAACATAAACTTGAACTGATGGAAAAGAAACAATAGTTCAACTCAACTCAGAGAAATTGGGGCTCAACTAAATGATAAGATATTCAACTCAGTATACTCAACTCAATGATAAGATACTCGACTATGCATACTCAACTTTGGATACTCAACTCAATGTAAAGAAACAATAAAAGATGCAATATATGTAAAGCTTTTAAAACAGTATATAGCAACTCAATGTATTGAAGAATACAATATTAACTCAGTTTGTATATAAATATACAAAGTAAACTCTGTGTATATAAGAATACAAAATATCTCTGTGGGGGATTCTCTAACAGAAAACAATCACTATGAGCTATGTGATGATACATCGTCTTGCCGACGCTACCAGAACTGTCCTATACTTTGCCAAGGTATAGGACCTACTCACTAAGTGGATCCACTAGTCTATGCTAAAAAAATTAAAGAATCATCTAAAAAGTGTGACCCTTTCTACCCACGTTGGCTACATGGTTTAAGGGGGTTGTGAGTTATCTGAACTCTCCCCCATATCGGTGCTCAATACTACTCCAAAAATATAACTTAGCTCATTATGTTTTAAAGAAAACATTTCCTCTTTCTGTGGTTTGAGATTGTTACTCAAAAATCTTTTTCTAAAAAGAGATGGTACTCAAACTGCTCAAAACTCTTTTGGAAATCTCAGTTTACTCTCATCTTAAATGTAAAAACATTTACTTTTGGGAATACTTAATTCCCATATATCATTTTAAAGAAAATGAACTCAACTCTACTGTTCCTCAACTCAGTGTTCAAGTCTTTAAAACAAGTTTTAAAACAATTTGTAAAAAGACTTCTTAAAATAGGGTTCATGTCGAATTATGGACGTGAATGCCTCAATTCAAGGTTTTCAATAAACATGCATAGAATTCAATACTTGGAACTCAACAACTCTAGAACTCAAAGAGTCAATGATACTACTCATCTCAAGAATGCTCGACTCGGGTGGTTCATGCGGAATTATGGGCATGAACTACTCAACTCAAGGACCTTCATGGGTAACATGTAGTAGTCCTACAATTAGGAATATAATCCCTTAAGGGTCAGGAACTCAATGCTCAAGAAATTAGAACTTGAAGATACTACTCCTCTCGAAGATGCTCAATTTATGAAGTTCTCGGAATTTATGGGCATGAATGACTCGACTTGAGTGTCTAAATAACAATATGGAACTCATGTATACGACTCTTCTCATTCTCATACTTACTTCCTCAAAACTTAGCTTGAGTCAATAGTTGATATCAAAGTATTCACAATTGAACTCAAAAACTTTCTTGAACTCTACTCTTAACTCTCTCTCTCTTGAATTTGAATTATGAATTCAAGAGTTATGGTTCATAATACGAAGGATCTCGTGATGATAATGTAGACTCATGAATACATTATCCTCATTCTCATACTCACTTGCTCTATTCTTGAAACAATTTATTAGAATTGTAGAAGACTCCTAAAAAAGACTCAAAAGGGTTTCTCAAAATGTTCGGAAGAACTCTCAAGACTTAACTCTTAGCTATACCTTGAATATGAATTATGGATTCAAGGGTTATGATCTCATGTTTTGGATGATATCTCGATGTTTAAACGTACCTTAGAGTGTAGAAATCAACTAAAAAACATGGGTACGATTCGAGGGAACACAAACGGAAAGAAATGGGAAAGGGTAAAGGACCTGGCTACCCTGGTGTACTGAGTGGCGTGGCACCCTAGAGCCAAAACTACAGAAGGAAAGTCGTTGTGTACTGAGTGACGTGGCGTCCCAGAGTCAAAACTACAGAAGGAAAGTCATGGTGTACTGAGTGGCATAGCGCCCCACCTTTTTTCCCAGAAAACTTGACAGATTTTCTTACTCATTTTCTAACCCCAATTCACCTAGAATCGAATGGTTTCTTCCCCAATCACTTAGATTCGATTACCCAACATTAGTGTAAAAGAATCTACTATAAAACAACCTTAAAACTCATACGATAATCTCAAAAACTCATCAAAATCTCAAAAATTAAGATTATGAAGGAAACTTCAACAAGACTCATAAGGAACTCAAATCTCTTACTTTCAAGAATGAAATTACATTGAATTAATCATGATTGGCACATGGGTGAAAGAACCCAATGCTATGTGAACTCACATACCTCTTAGGGATCAATCCCTTGGTGAAAATCTGCAACGAAACTCAAGAATCTCGACGAACGCTTTGAACCCTTCCTCGTTTCTCCTCTTTTCTCTTTTTGGACTCTTTTCTAAAACCCTAAGTGTAGTGGGGATGAATGAAACTGATTCTAATCTGTTTAGACCCCTAAATTATTACTACAAATGAATTAAATCTGATAGGGTAAGGAAAATACCAAAATACCCCTCTTAAATCCGAGTAACTTTCCTTAAATAGACAGTCTGACTTGAAACGAGCATATCTCCCTCATATGAGCACGAAAATTAGCAAACTCGGTGGTGTTGGAAAGAGGACTCAGAGATCCTTGATTTCATATCTTATGGGTCTCATAACTCATCTTGAACTAAATTTATGGTCGTTTGAAATTGACCCAAAACTTAAAAGAACTAAGGAATGAATTTTCTTTAATTTTTTTGGAACTCAAGGTGCTATATCTAGTGATCTTAACTTCATGCGGAATTTATGGGCATGAACGACTCTACTCGAGGGTCTAAATAATAATATGAAATTCATGTATACGACTCTTCTCATTTTCATACATTCTTCCTCAAAACTTAGGTCGAATTAATAGTTGATCTCAAAGGATTCACAATTGAACTCAAAGACTTTCTTGAACTCTACTCTTAAATCTCTCTTGAATTTGAATTATGAATTCAAGAGTTATTTTCATGATATGAAGGATGTCGTGATGATAATGTAAACTCATGAATACCTTCTCCTCATTCTCATACTCATTTGCTCGAGTCTTGAAACAAGTTATTAAAAATTGTAGAAGACTCTTCAAAGGGACTTTCTCAAAAAGTTCGAAACAACTCTCAAAATTTAACTCTTAACTCTACGTTGAATTTAAATTATGAATTCAAGGTTATGATTAATGTTATGAATGATTTCTAGGTGTTTAGAAGTAGTTTAGAGTAGTTAGAATCATAAAGGGTGAAAATACACTTCAAAGGAACTTAAATGGGACAACCGACAGAAAAGGAGTGGGGAGGTGCCCTTGGTGCACTGCTGGCGCTAGCCCCTAAACTTCAGAGGCACTATCTTCATGCACTGCTGGCGCCCCACGCCAGCTCTATTGGCGCATCCGTGGCGTGTCACGCCACCATCCCTCATACAATTTCGATGAATTTTTCTACTCGTTTTCTAATCTTAATTCAACTAGAATCTAATGGTTTCTTCTCCAATCACTTAGAATCAAATACTAAACATATGTACACACTAATCCACTCAAAACAACCCTTAAATCACTAACTTTCATCTCAAGAATTCATCAAAACCCCGATAAAACAAGATTTATAATGAACTTGAAGAACACTTATCAAGAACTCCACATACTCAAACGTATGGATGAAATTCGTAAAAGAAACTCATGATTGACGTGTGAGTGAATGAACCCAACATTATGAAAACTTACATACCTCTTAGGGATCAAACCCATGGCGAAAATCCGCTACAACTCTCAAGAATCTCGACGAACGCCTTGATCCTTTTCTCTTTTCTCTTCTTTTCTCTTCTTGAACTCTCAAATAAAACCCTAGGCATATATTCTGATTATAAAACTGAACCTAATCAATTTAGACCCCTAAAACCTTACTAAAAATGAATTACATCTGATTGGGGAAGGAAAAGACCAAAATACGCCTCACTATTTTCAGGTAACTTTCCTTAACTGGACAACCTGACTTCAAAAGGGCATATCTCACTCACCCAAACTCGAAACTTAGCAAATTTGGTGGCGTTGGAAATATAATTCAAAGAACTTTCATTTGATATCTTATGGGCCACCTAACTCATCATGTGCTAAAAGTTATGGTCGTTTGAAGTTGACCCAAAACTTAGAAAAACTTAGGAATGACTTGAATGAATTCTCTTTAGTTCTTTTTGGAACTCATGGTGCTACATCTAGTGACCTTAACACTCAAGAAATTTTAAATTTCTCGGTAAAATCCTACTCACATCGAAGGATGGTTTAAGTTTTAGTTCAAAAAATTTCTGGGGTGTTACAATTTCACTGTTTCTCGTCTTGAAGTTACGATTGAGTCATAAAATTTGGAATCATCTTCTATAGGTGATTTCGTTTTCTTTATCTGATATATGAAGACTGTTTTTCATTATCTCTTTATTGCTTGTTTTCTCAATCTGATATGTGGGGGGGGGGGGGGTTTGGTTTGTTTTATTTAGTAA
>JAJOOR010020148.1:0-33059 GCA_036250505.1 Solanum acaule | reverse complement strand
TATCCTCAAGATCATACATTTAAGTCATGATTTCATGGTAACCATCATTCATCTATCTCATTTACAACAAGTGTGATCAATAATGCAACATTCATATACATACATGTATCATAATGAAGCAAGAACAAACATACATCACACAATCATAGAATCACAACCATCACCTACCTTGAAACAAGCTTGAAACCCTAAGAAACTTGATCCTTCCCTTTCCGGATTCGTTTCGCTTGTTCTTGGTCTACAAACAATCAATATAATACGAGAATCAATAAACAATCACTAATTACCCGAATTACTAACAATTCTATAAACCCTAGATCAAACCCATGATCCTAATTATCCAAATTAGGGTTGTTTCCACCATAGAATCTATAACAAAACCCTCCCCTGTCAACATTCAACCATTCTCTTACGTTCTACGTATCAAAAAACGTATTCGGGGAGTGAAAAGCTTACCTTTAGCCTCAAGAATGGTGAAAAACAAGTAGGAGTCGCCTGAGGTTCGTTCCTTAGCTCTAAAAAATCAAAAGGTGCAAAATAAGGTCGTTTAAAGGTTTATTTACGACTTAAAGTCGTGTCGAACCCGCTGCAGCGGCCCCGCCAGAGCGACACCAATCCCGCTAAAGTGGCTTGCACGGAACCAGTGAGCTACTTAAGGAATTCCAAGACCCCCATTTCACAACACACCTCTAACCAACGACGATCAGAAAATACCCTTTACGCTAAGATCAATTTCGGGAGTTCTACTTGCCCGAATTCAATTCCGTAAAGTCGTACGGGTTCTTTAGCGAGTTATCTAACTACTCATGTAATCAAAATCATGAATGATTCACCCCGATTGTTACCAGATTTACCTACACCTCAATGACTCCGATTTCGTCCAAATCTGGACAATGTTTGGAAATCTCAAGTTACTACGAAAGAGTTTTTTGTCCCCAATTCTTTCCCCATTGGCTTTTTCATACGACGGAAATCAGGTCGTTACAATAGATACCAATTTACCCATCACTCATCCCCGAGTGATCAACTAGGAAGGACTGGCTAAAGTAAGGGTAGAGTAGTATCTAAACCGTCAAATTACTGGGGATACTTGTATCGCATGCCCTTCTTATCGAATCTCATTATCCCCTAAGGGTTTCATATCTCCAACCTCAAACCAACCAATTGAATACCTACACATCCTCCCTTACAATGCCTTAATGAAGTCATCTCAATACTCGAGTGGTAAATATTATTGGATGTAACTTAACTACAACAAAAGCGATTCCCAACAACCACCAAATTTGATCGTACACACGTTGGCCACATGCTATCAAGGATCTTGACACAATCATCCAGACGAATCCTTTAACACTTAAGCATGATAAAATTCCAAGTCAATACTCGCTACAAATAGAAGTGAACCTAAACCAACCAACACACGCTCATGATACTTAAACAATCATAGTTCTTAAAAACATCTCCATCCCACATCATAAATTCCCATGAGCTTAAGTTACAGAAATTTCAATCTTTAGACATCAGATACTCCTTGAGGGAGGATATGTCCAAACATACAAACCACCTAACAACACTATAAAAATGCTAGATTTAGTAATTGTAGATTACCTCTTAAGAACAGTATAATTGGACCCAATGATCCCCACATTCAATCACACATAATCAATACATGACCTCGACGGCAAGATAAAATATTAGATTGTCGGACAACCATAAATACACATGGTAGCTCTTCTATAAATTTTCATAAGTAAGGTGGTACATGTAGAACCACTAAAATACTTTAACAACTCCAAGACCACACCAATTATGTAATTCGAAATAACCAAATATTCCTACTCAACCAAAAGAACATCGCAAGATTTGGTACCCCTGATCTACCACTAGGGATCCACCCACAAAAGTGAAAACACATTAGAGCATTGCTAGTGAATCATACTCACAACACTAACAACCATCATAACCACTTCGACCACCTTCCTTACTGTAAACCAACACTTTTTAAATGGAAACCTTTCTTAGGTACTTAACAATCAATAGTAGTAAACTTATGACTCAACCCAGGTGTAAGTCTTTTCAAATGCTCAATACCTGATACAATTGATCATTCCTCACCTTGCAAATTCATACTTGACGAAATATATCACCACGAATGTGGACTTTCAATGAAAAATCTGAATTGTAAATTCAACCGTATTACACAATTCCCTTAACTATCAACATTAGCTTATACCTCGAAGATTTTTATGAATTCATGGATCTTTGCTTATTATGGATCACATCTCCATCGATCTCCTAATATCTTTCTCTAACAATTCAATCGTACTCATTACTACACTCAAAACAAAACAAAACACTTATCATCTCACTCGAGCTAATGTTTGTACCCTCCTTTCTCACGTCTTTTCCAATAGTTTTTAACCCATTTGATGGACCCATGACACTATTACCATAGCCACAACAAAACGAATGAAATCACGCGTCTCTGAACCCAATTATCTACCCCTCTAAAGATATCTCTTTAGCCTTTGCAATCAAATAAAATATTCTTGCTCTCGCCTCTCTCTAAAGGTTGTACTACACTCCACTATATTTTCCTTCATTATAACTCTAGCTCTTTCAAATTCTATTCAAGTGGTGTCCCACCATCTCTTAAAACATTCCATACAACCACGTTACTCACCAATTATTTAGAAGACCACGACTTTGGATACTCGCAAGTCGTAATTACTATACAAATTTCACTTAACCACCAATCTCATTATATAGTTGCATCCCATCACAATCCATCACGAACTCATACCACCATTACACCCGGTTAGCCCTGGCTATTGCTACGAAGTCAACCTTTTCATCGACATGACACATTAAACTCAGGTATAACCATCAAATTCAAAGGGCTAACCCAATTTTGTACACATTTACTTACTAAATTGTTCAATTACCTTCAACCAAGTATACTCAATGGGACTTTCTTTATCCATAAGCTTGTCATTTCGGTATCAATCCATTCATTTATGGCTTAAGATAAAATCACCAGTCCTCATACTACCCTCCTTCTCTTAACAAACTAGACAGGAGCACCCCACGGGGAAGCACTAGGAAAGATGAAAGCTTTATCAAGAAGCCCTTGGATTTTAGCTTTAAGCTCTCTCAATTCTGACACCACCGTAATAGACTCAATAGAGGGGGATAATCCCAAATATGAGCTAATTACGCCAAACAATCCTACCCCACCAGTTTCCTAGCCCGAATGGAGGACATGATCTTAGCTAGGTTAGGCTTGTACACCCGTTCCCACTCTAATCTTTCCCTATTGGGGATCTCTAGAGTTACCGACTTAGTATTACAATTAAACCCGGTGTAATAGTGGTACAACCAAGTCATGCCTAAGATTATATCAAGTCAGTCATATCTAACATAACCAAATCAACCCAAATTTGAAAATCCATAACCACAACAGGACAACACGATACACATAGGTGACTATGACTGACTCTTCAACTGGGGTAGAAACATGGATGGGGGCATCAAGTATATCACAACCCACATCAAATCCCAAGGTAATTGAACTGACACATACGACTAAGTAGAACCCGGATCAAACAAAACAATAGCCATCCGGGCACAGACAAGAGTAGCTCTTGTGACTACTGCGTCACACCCTTAAACTCGGTCTTATCCGGAAAAACATAAAATTGAGCCATGTCCTCTTGACGGGCAACCTTCTTGCCTGGCTGCACTACTCCTCTACCTGTATTACCATTTCCCCGGCCTCCACGACCTCGCTGATTTCCTCCTCATATGCCAAGGTTCTCCATAATTTTAACACACCTTATAACTTATATTTGATTGCTGAACACTAAATTAGATCGCGGGGGTTAGTTCGGGTACGATTCGGGGTCCATAATTGTGACTAGGGAAAACATGAGAGATAGGGCTGAGGTTCTGTCTTGCCCTGTCCTGCTCTGGCGGGAGGAATCCTGCTCCGGAGGCCTCGCCTTGGCGGGAAAATCTCGCCCAAGCGGCCATAACAGAAACAGAATCCTGCCGACAATTTTTCTGGGTTCTTTTCTTTCCTAATTTCCCCCAAAGGTTCCCATCTATAACACACACATTTTTAGAGAAAAACCCTTTAACTAGGACAATCATTGTCTACCCCCGGTCAACCCAACGAAGTACGCACTTTAGAATCATTTTACATCATTTCAACACTACCACACACATATCCCCAGGATACACCCAGACTCTCACACGGTTATCAGTTGGTCGAAACGCACGTCCAGATTTCTCGGTTATGAACCACATCGTAATTTATCTAGACCCTTGCACCGAATCTCGTGATGACTTTCTTTTCACAACAAGTTCCACGACACTCAAGCGGTTACAACTGGCACAATTTCAACATTTAGGCCAGGACATTGCACATATCAACATTCAGACAAGCAATACTGGGCACATAATCATATCAAAGCATTCAAGTAATACACCCTTCACATTCATAGTTAATTTTTGACAACTAGAAGCACACATTCACTGTTCCAAGTTACAACTCACAGACAAGTCCAATTTCCTTAATTAGTTCGTTCTATAAACAACCATCAGCCATGCCTTATACGGTCCCTAAGGCCAGATACCAATTGGAACCTTCTTAGTTCCAATTAACTTTTTTGTGTCCCTTCAGCTAGGACTACGACGTCTAGTTCACCTTGTTGAGATACCAATTGGAATAGGGAGATACCAATTGGACTCAACTCATACCACAAGCGATAATAGTATCTAGTCAGCCCCACAAAACAGCCAATTTCAATCACATATCTTGGTCGAACCCAATTCTTAACCGCCTCAACCTTTAACTGATGGTAACTAGGCCTTAAATCAATCATAGAGAAAACCGATGCACCTTGCAATTGGTCAAAAAGGTCATCTATCTGAGGCAATGGATACTTGTTCTGAATGGTGACCTTATTCAACTGTCGGTAGTCTATACACATTATCTCTTACTAGTGATAGTGTTACTGCTGTTGTTGTTCTAGCTCGGACCATAGAGTGAAGGAGGAAATATACCAATTTGTATCACCCATACACAAATTGGATTCAAGTCATAGCACGAAGGAGTAGAAAGAAGTGAGTTTTTCCTAAAGTCTTATAGCATCTCGAAGAAAAGTACGAACGTCATCATACCATTCGACAAGAATCTACTAGACTCGTTTTGATACAATGAGATCAATGAACCTAGGGATCTGATAACAACTTTGTCACGACCCAAACCATCGTGATTGGCACCCACACAAACCCTCCAGTGCGAGAACCATTACTACAACCCAAACAAACAAATTTTAAGAAAACTAAGACATTTAAAGATACGGAAGCAGGTTTACCAGACAATAAAAATGGAGTCTACATAAACTCCAAGGTTTTAACAAACAACTAACCAAACTAATGCGGAAGAACAACCCCTAGAACCTGAAAGTCAATGTACCAAAACTCTACTAACGACAAGTTTAAGAAAAAAGGGTACAACCCCGAAACTAAACAAACACTTTAAACAAATAGTTTGAGTCTGAAAAGAGTGGACTTAAACAAGAAAGATCCATGGTAGCCTGAAAGAACTGGCTCACCCTTGAATCCGGTCACGCTCAATAGTCACCTATCTGAGGTTTATTAATAGCCGCCTGAAGGTGCCCTGTACTCAACAAAGAACAAGCAAGTGCAGTATCAGTACACAACAACAGTGTACTGGTAGGATCACACGGCTATCCCAATAAGTGTAACATACATTAGTCAATACAACAATATAATCACATGCACATATCGAACATATACAATATCATCAACATATACGAATAATGAACAACTTCACGATTCTCACATATCACAGTTATATCAATTTAGAGCAACCTACCGTCTTCTAATATCAATCATCATTAGATATGAACGAGCTCATCACAAGTAGATACACAACACAATTCAATGGTCCTCTCATGGAACCCACACCCAAACAATTAGCATACCGAAACATGGTACCCGATCCAATGATTATGCCGAAACGTGGCAACCGATCCCATAATTATGTCGGAACGTGGCAACCGATCCAAGTTAGTTATGTCGGAACGTGGCAACCGATCCAAGTTAGTTATGCCGAAACATGGCAACCGATCCATTCAACACACCACAATCACAATCACAAATCTATCCTCAAGATCATACATTTAAGTCATGATTTCATTGTAACCATCATTCATCTATCTCATTTACAACAAGTGTGATCAATAATGCAACATTCATATACACATATGTATCATAATGAAGCAAGAACAAATATACATCACACAATCATAGAAGCACAACCATCACCTACCTCAAAACAAGCTTGAAACCCTAAGAAACTTGATCCTTCCCTTTCCAGATTCGTTCCGCTTGTTCTTGGTCTATAAATAATCAATATAATACGGGAATCAATAAACAATTACTAATTACCTGAATTACTAACAATTCTATGAACCCTAGATCAAACACATGATCCCAATCATCCAAATTAGTGTTGTTTCCACCATAGAATCTATAACAAAACCCTCCCCTATCAACATTCACCTATTCTATTACGTTCTACGGATCGAAAAATGAATTCAGGGAGTGAAAAACTTACCTTTAGCCTCAAGAATGGTGAAAAATGAGTAGGAGTCTCTTGGGGTTCGTTCCTTAGCTATAAAAATCGAAAAGTACCAAATAAGGTCGTTTAAGGGTTTATTTACGACTTTAAGTCACGTCGAATCCACCACAGCGACACCAATCCTACTAAAGCGGCTTGCACGAAACCAATGAGCTATTTAAGGAATTCCAAGACCCCCATTTCACAACACACCTCTAACCAACAACGATCAGAAAATACCTTTTACGCTAAGATTGATTTTGGGATTTCTACTCGCCCGAATTCAATTCTGTAAAGTCGTACGAGTTCTTTAATGAGTTATCTAACTATTCATGTAATCAAAATCATAAATGATTCACCCGATTGTTACCAGATTTCCTTACACCTCAATGACTCCGATTTCGTCCAAATCTGGACAAGGTTGGAAAATCTCAAGTTGGTACGAAAATTTTTTTTGGCCCCAATTCTCTCCCCATTGGCTTTTCCATACGACGGAAATCAGGTTGTTACAGTATTACTAATATCTATTACAGTTTTCACATTACCAATCCACTTGCATAACCGTTGTCTAAAATTTAAATGACTACATTATCCAGTATTTACATAATAAATTGATCTGAATATTTTTAATTAAAAAAATCAAATTAAATATTGTATGCTTTGTGATTTATTTATATCCTTTTTCTTCTTTGTTTTATCTAAGCTTCCAACAAGCAAATGAATATAGTCAAATTCAATAATCGTATGTTCAAGTCCCATCAAATCAACATGTGATGAGTCAATATAACATGTATCCTTCCCCAAGGTATTTATTTAACATATAATAATGTACGCTAACTAAATATTGTATGATTAGTGATTTATTTATATCGTTTTTCTTCTTCTTCTTTTTTCCAGCATCCAACAAACACATGAATATAGTCAAATTCAGCAATCATATGTTCAAGTCCCACCTATGATGAATCAACATAACATGTATCCTGCCCCAAGGTATTTATTTAATATATAATAATAATCTAGCCTCAACTTCTATGAATAATCAATGCATATTTTTTTAATTTTATTTTATTTATATATCATTTCATTTTTATATTCTATAAAATATTTAATTTTATGCCAGGGCTATGTTTAACTCTGTTCCTGAACTCTCATTTAATATGGGCCAAAATTTACCTCCATATGTATTTTATTGTAGTGGAATCTTATTATTCTTTTGATTTAAATTAGCTAAATAAGTAAATTTGATAAAGGCAACTTAGAAGAAAACAAGTTTTTAATTTATTAATTTTACATTTAAGTAATTAAAAAGGATAATAAAATTATTTATTTTAATTAGTAATGCTAATTCAACATTAAAATTTAATATATTTGTTGTTTTTTCTTTTTTCTTATTTGCAGAGATATAATATCAACTCTAACGAAGGAACCATTTCTTCAGCAATTCCAACTGGAAGTGCCCGTGGTTCAAGGGTATAAAAAATATTTTAGATATTTTTTGTTGAGGCAAATCATACTAAGAACCTGAAATGACAAAAGTACCTTCAAACATTTGTTAACACTATTAGGGAACTTAAATTTTCATGTTAAATAAATGCAGGCAAACTACAGATGAGGAAGAATGCCAGGATCATCTCGTGGATCCTCTTCGCATTCAGGAGTATATGTCTAATCTCTAATTTATATTAATAATTTAATAAATTAAAATATATGGGCGAAATTAGGAGAGTTGATGCCTAACAAGAGTGCCCAAGAAGTTCTGGAAGCGGCCGAAGTTCTACATGGCGAAAGCAACGATATTGACTTTCTTGACTCCCTATTGAAAGATGATCATCTCGTGGATCCTCTTCGCATTCAGGAGTATATGTCTAATCTCTAATTTATATTAATAATTTAATAAATTAAAATTTACGCAAATTTCTTTTCAAAATAATTATCTTAGTGTGAAAATTTTAGTATATGTAACTGTTCAATAATACATAGTAACATATTTCTATTATTCTTATATTATTTTATAAAAATGAATGCAGATAGAAGCCATTGAAAATGAACATCTGAATATAAATCATCGATTTTCAAATGCTCCAGTGGGTACTAACGTAGCAAGAGAACCACATATAATGTAATCATATAGTTTTTTATTCACTTTATATATTAGTATTTTTTGTATTAATTTGTTAGATGTACACATTTTTAAATTATATATTTTATTTTAATGCATTAAATTGTAAAATATACAAATCAATTTGTAGTAATCCATATGATCCAAGATATGCTGAGAATGGTCAACCAATTGATCCTTTCTTGCGCCTTTTGGAGTCGAATCCAAATTTTGGTAAGCAAATATTCATTTATATTTCACTTTGACATATATATCATTATTTGTTTTGATAATTTTTTTTTGTCTATTTATTTTTCAGGAAATACTCGAGGTAACAATCGAAGTGAGTTGGCTGGAGGGATTTAAAAATTTCTTTCGAAGATGCAAAATAAAAGTTATCTTATAATAAATTATTTTTACTTTCCATTTTGTTAATTATTTTAATTTCTTTATGTGAGTGAGGAGATTTCGATAGAGGAGAATTTTCATGATTGACGCCTATTATGATGATATTTGTTTCGTAACTTATGATCTCTTGTATTTCAATTTGAAAATTTATTTTTAGAAAATTGATAATTTTATTTAAAAAATGTTAGATTGTATGGTTTCAATTATATTGCAAAAATTAGTGAACTTATATATGCTTATGTCACGACCCAAAAATGAACATGATGTCACTTGCATTATCCCACCAAGGCAAGTTAGCCTATAACCCAAAATATACATTAAATGTAGAAGTAAAACAAGAATGAAAGTCTAGCACATAATAATAATGAAGAAAACATAACCAACATAACTTTAACCTTAATACCTGATTGTCACGTGTACAAGCTTCTAATGTATAACAACATATTTGAAAGGAAATACAAGTCTCAATGTCACTGTTTCTAGAGTAGAACAAATTTATAAAAATGAAGCAAGATGAGATGACTTTGTTCTACTCTTGAAATAATGGAATTGAGAATGATGTTGTGTTGACGGAAGTCATAATTTCTACATGGTCCATAGATTTGGTGTATATCTAAAAGGTCAAGGATACGACTACTAAAATCAAGTTGATGTTACTTGGTTATAGTCATGGAGTGTGTTACTTTAGCTATCAACTTGATCTATGAAAGAATGCATATTTTGGGTTAGAAACCAAATGGAGTTGGTAATGTTTTGCAGCTACTCAATGGGTAGAAATGTATGGACCATTTGGATATGATCTTCTCGGTGGTATAATGTGCTCTAGTGGTGGATCCAATGGACTTTTACGATGTGGCACTAATGGTATATCAAAATAGATATGTTGATTGTCAAATGTGAATACTAACTACTTTAGGAGTTACCAGCCATATCACCTACTCATATAATGAGACTCATTGTTCCGTTCACATTAGAGAAACCAACTAGGTTGTTACTACAGAAGCTTAGGTTAAGCGTTGTTTTTAAGAAAGATATTCGTGGTGGATCTTTGATACGGTATTAATGCATTTAGGTTGTGATGAATATTCACAGGATTTTAAATGAGAACGGGTGATTTCATCATAAGCTCCAAAGGAGAGGATTGATACTGAAATGACAAGTTTCAGGGTAAAGGAAGTCTCAACAAGTATACTTGTGTGAAGGCAATTGAGCATTTTAGTAAGAAAGTATGTATAAAATTGGGTTAGTCCTTTTGATTGGTATTACTAGTTTGAGGTGTCATGTCGATGATAAGGTTGACTTTTTGGTGATTGCAAGGGCTAGTGGGCATGATGGTAATAAGAGTTCTTGATGGATTGTTATTGAGATGAACCTATACGATAAGGATCGTTGGTTAAACATATTCTGTTTGGAAATGAAAACTTGTAGCCATCTAAAGTCATGGTTTACTACCGTTGGTGAGTAGCATGTATGTATAGAAAGTTGTAGGTTATGGCGGTGTCACGCCCCGAGCCTACACCCTGGACATGACCTGCACTCAAAAACCATTGCTGGTCCACAAGTGAACCCTTGGCCTGGATGACTACTTAGCGTAAGACTTACTAAAGTGATAAAAGGATTTAAAACAAAATTTTTGAACATTTAAACTCAAAGTAAAAACTCAACTCAAAATGTCTTAGAATACTAAACAATACAAGTATAATAGTTTGCAAAAACATCTCAAGAAAAAGAAAATTCTCAAAGATTTCTCAACTCTATCTAACTATGAATCCTCTATTTGTAACACCCTTGAAATTTTTTGAGCTAAGACTTGAACCATCCTTAAATTTTTCCTAAGTGTTAAGGTCACTAGATGTAGCACCTTGTGTTCCAAAAAGAACTAGAGGAGAATTCATTGAAGTCATTCCTAAGTTCTTCTAAGTTTTGGGTCAACTTCAAACGACCATAACCTTCAGTATAGGATGATTTAGGTGGCCCATAAGATATCAAATGAAAGGTCTTCAAATTATCTTTCCAACGCCACCGAGTTTTCTAAATTTTGAGCGCGTATGAGGGAGATATACCTGTTTGAAGTTGAGCTGTCCAAATAAGGAAAGTTACCCGAAAATAGTAAGAGGTCTTTTGGTCTTTTCCTTACCCAATCAAATTTAATTCATTTTTTGTAAGGTTTTAAGGGTCTAATACTATTAGGTTCAGTTTTATAATCCTAAAATACGCCTAGATTTGTAGTTGAGAGTTCAGGAAGAGAAAAGAAGAGAAATGAGGAGAAAAGAGGAAACGATCAAGGCATTCGTCGAGGTTTTTGAGTTTTGTTGCGGATTTTCGCTATGGGTTTTATCCCTAAGAGATATGTAAGTTTCCATAGTTTTGGGTTCGTTCACCCACACGCCAAAAATGATTTTCATATTTGATTTCGTCCATAAAGATTGAAAGATTTAAGTTCTTGATAAGTGTTCTTGAAGTTTCATTCTAAATAGGTTTTGTTGAGGTTTTGATGATTTCTTGAGATGAAAGTGCATTTTTTGAGGGACGTACTGAGTAGGTTAGTATGTACTTGTGTTGAGAAATTGATTCCAAGTGATTGGGGAAGAAACCGTTCGAATCTAGGCGAGTTAGGGTCTGTAAACGATTAAGAAAAGGCGTCAGGGTTTTCTAGGTTGGGGCCTGGTGCCCTGCGCCAGCCAGTGCTCCCCCAACCACACCTCTGTAGGTAGAGGGCTGGCGCTCTGCGCCACTCAGTGCGCCAGGGTCGCCTGCCCTCACCTGTTCTCCGTCGTTTCGTCCGTCTGAGTTCTTTTGAAGGGTAACTTTACTCTCCTTTGATTCTAAACACTCTAAACTACTTCTAAACACCTAGAAATCATTCATAACTTGAATAATAACCTTGAATTCATAATTCAAATTCAAGGTAGATTTAAGAGTTAAGCCTTGAGAGTTCTTCCGAACATTTTGAGATAGTCCCTTTGAGTCTTTTGAGGAGTTTTCTACAAATTCAAACAACTTATTTCAAGACTCAAGTAAGTGAGCATGAGAGTGAGAAGAGTGTATTAATGAGTCTATACTATCACCAAAATCCTTCATATTATAAATCCTACATCTTGAATTCATAATTCAAATTCAAGAAAGAGTTAAGAGTAAATTTCAAGAAAGTTTCTGAGTTCAATTGTGAATCCTTGAGATCAACTATTGATTTGAACTAAGTTTTGAGGAAGTAAGTATGAGAAGGAGAAGAGTTGTATACACGAGTTCCATATTGGTATGTAGACCCTCGAGTTGAGTCGTTCATGCCCATGAATTTCGCATGAACTTCGTAAACTGAGCATCTTTGAGAGGAGTAATATCTTCAAAGTTCTAAGTCTTGAGTATTGAGTTCCTAATCACTTTTGAGATTTTATTCCTAATCATGGGACTATTACATATTACCATGAAGTCCTTGAATTGAGTAGTTCACGTCCATATTTCAATATGAACTTTATTCTAAGAAGTCTTTTACAATTATATTTGTAAAATTATTTTAAGACTGGAGCACTTGAGTTGAGAAAGAGTAGAGTCAAGTTCATTTCTTTAAAATGATATATAGGAACTAAGTATTCCCAAAAGTAAATGTTTTCACATTTAAAAGAGAAGGAAACTGAGATTTCCAAAAGAGTTTTGAGCAGTTTGAGTAACATCTCTTTAAGAGAAAGATTTTGAGTAATAATCTCAAACCACATAAAGATTTATGTTCTTAAACATATGAGCTAGTTACATTTTTGGAGTAGTATTGAGCACTGATATGGGGACGAGTTTGAGTTCATGTAATTTAAGTACCCATAAACCGTGTAGCCAACATGGGTAGAAAAGGGTCATACTTTTTAGATGATTCCTTAATGCATTTTAGCATAGACTATTTGATCCACTTAGTGAGTAGGTTCTATACCCCGACAAAGTATAGGATGGCCCTGACAGCGTGCGACAAGACGTTGTATCATCACATAGCTCATAGTGATGGTTGTCGGTTAGAGAAATTCCCACAGAGATATTTTGTATTCTTATATACACAAAGTTTACTTTGTATTTTCATATACAAGCAGATTTTATCTTGTATCCTTGCATACAAAATGAGTTACTATTGCATTTTTCAATATATTGAGTTGCTTTCTATTGTTTTAAAAGCTTTCCATATATTGCATGTATTGTTGCTTTATATTGAGTTGAGTACCCTGAGTTGAGTACCCTGAGTCGAGTATCTTATTATTGAGTTGAGCCTTATTTCACTGAGTTGAATATCTTATCATTAAGTTGAGCCCTACTTTCTCTGAGTTGAATTGAATTATATTTCTGTAAGTTAAGTTCAGTTGAGTGAGTTGAGAAGAGGTAAGTATGTTTCTATTCCACCAGTTCAAGCTTATGTTTATGCTTTAGAATTCCCTTTACATGCTCATACATTCCATGTATTGAGCCATTTGGCCTCAATCGTTTCAAGATGCAAATACAGGTACTTAAGATCATCAACATGCGCTTCGTTGATGTCACATGTAGTTCGAGTTAGCTATGGTGAGTCTTCTTGCTTCCGCAGGATTTCATTTACTTTTCGGTTTTGTCAGGATGTCGTGGGTCTTGTCCTAACTTCGACTTCCATTTTTGTTAGTTAGAGGCTTCATAGATAGACAATAGAGTTTGAGAAGTCTATTCATTTATTTTGTTAAATGTTTTAAAGACTTGAGTTGCCTATTTCTGGTGAGTTGAATATCTTATTTTATTCAGAGTTAATATTTTGAGTTAAAGATTTTGTAATTGAGTTCGATGAATTTTATTCTGTTTTAAGCTTTGTATGCTTGAGTTAGTCTTCTGCTTGTAGTTAGCCAGGATGAGGGTTCGCTTGGGGACTAGAAATGGTTCTCGAGTGCCGGCCATGTCCAGGGTGTAGACTCGGGTCGTGACACTATTACTCAAGAAGAATGTTGTGACAAGACCCATGACATCTTAGGACAACTAACTAAGAAAATGTGAAATCCCCCAGAATTCAAGGAGGCTGACCAACGTTATCTGAAGTGCAAAGTGATCTGAACGAAAAACATGTTGATGATCTTAAACACGTGTATCTGCATCATAATAAGATGTAGGTCGAATGACATCAGTACATTTGAATGTACCAATATTTAATATAGTAAAAAAAAAAATAACTGAATGAAAGGACTGTAATAGATGTAAAATTAACTCAACTGAATGTAAAGAATTAAAGGAATGAAAACATTTAAATTTTACAAAAGTACTTCCTCATCTCTGAAACTCAACATAATACTGATATATAAGAAATACACTTTAAATCTATTGGGAGATTATATAATCGACAACTATATTTATGAGTTACGTGATGATACAACATCTTGTCCATGTTGCTAGAACTGTCTTATATTGTGTCGAGATGTTTAGACACCTCAACTAAGTAAATCCACTAAGCTCTGCTCGAAGGCACTAAGGTCTCATCTAATAAGTATGATCCTATACCCATGTTGGAAATACACAGTTTATGGGGGCTGTGAGTTGTCTGAGCTCTCCCCTATATCTGTGCTCAATACGATTCCCAATTATATATATACATTTTTTCTCAAATGTATTAAAACATTCTTGTCACGTCCCGAAGGAACCCCCCAGATGCGGACAAGGGACCTAGGATCACGAGTGACCCCAAGCTAACTCTGCTGGCATATCATAAGTATACTAAATAAACTGAAGTAAGGAAATACTGTGTGGAATCTAAATCATAAGATAAACAAGAATGATGGGGAATGCCCATAAACTATCTGAATATATAAAACTGAGAGCTTAACAACAACTGAAAGGTCAAACTCAAATGCTAAAGCTGAATCTAACTATGTCTGTAAATAACCTCTAACAAACTAGAAGTGCTGGGACATGCCCCAGCTAAATCTAGCAAAAAACTAAAACTAAAAACTAAAAGCTAAGGAAACATGTATGTCGTCCTAGAAGAATGATGACTCACCACTGATACTGCTGAGTTGAATATCGGGAACCGATCTATGCGTGATCTGGAAGCTAAGAACCTGAACCTACATTATGAGAAGATGTAGCGTAGAGTTTGTGTCAGTACTTGAAAGGTACTGTGCATGTAGGATAGAATAAAGTTGAATAATAATATAACTGAACCAAAGCATATATCTGAGCAATGATAAGAGATAAACATGATACTATACTGAGAATACTGAACATGAACTAACTCGATGCAATATCAATGTTTATAACATGCTGAGCCTGAAATCTGACTGTAACTGATAACACGGTCAATGCAATAGAATCTGACTGTAAGGGAGCTACTAATAACTGACATAAAACCACATGAGCTAAATGTGGAGTCCGATGTATACACTTTATCGAGAGGACCCAATATACCCTACTAGAGGTATAGAGGGATGACTGGCGTGATCACTAAAATGTAATGCCCCCAGAGGAGACTTATACACCTACGGGGGCACGTTGTTTTGGGACTATTCGGGTACACTGAACCCTATTCCACTCGGTATTAAGCTACTCCCAATTAGAATGTATATAAGCAATTTTATGACTTAAATGTGAAGTACTGGATAGCTCAATTATTGACATGCAACCTCTGAGAATGAAACAATTATGACTGATAATGTGACATTCGTAAAGTGAATCATGTATATCTGAAATCACTGGCCTAACATGTGTAATTCATGAACTAAAAAAACTACATAGCTAGGGTTTTGAATTTATGAAAGAATCTACACAAAACGATACAAAAATTATGATAATCTGATTTGGATCATTCTAACAGCTAAAACCCAACAGTTTCTAACATTCAAGAAACCCTAGGTCTAGATAATATTAAGGGTATCAAGATTCTGATTGAAATCTAGGGACCTAATGGGTGAAAAGGAACCCACTAGTGAAATACCACATACCTGGTGACAAAATTCACGGAGAAATCTTTCAATTTTGGGGCTGGAACTGATGAAAACTCACTGCGTTCTTGAACTAGGGCTTGGTCGACTTCTCCTCTTTTTTGTTCTAAGTTTGATGAATTTTTGGTGAATAATTGATTAGGGTAAGTTCTAATTAATTTACTAGGCTAAAACTGACCAAAACCACGCAGTTTAGGGGTCCAACGCATAAGGAAAACACCAAACGACCCATGACTTAAAGTCTGCTGAAGCTACCTTCGGACTGATCGATAGTCCGTCGACTGATCGACTGTCCATCGACTGATCCACGATCCATCCTGTCAGTCCGTCGATCAACTTCAGAGGATGGGTTTGGGGGGTCCTGATGGTCTCGACCTATAGACTGATCGACGATCCAATCCATCAATCGACTTCAGATGATGGGTTTTGGGAGGGGTCCTGAGTGTCTCGACCTACATAATGATTGACGATCCGTGGACTGATCCCCGATCTGTCCTGTCAGTCCGTCGATCGACTTTAGATAATGGGTTCTGGGGAGGGCTGCAGGTGGCCATCCATGGATCACCAGGACGGACTGTGGGTCACCATACGGTCCGTGGGTGGCAACCGTGGGTTGCAACTACAACTTCTGGAAATCTGTTGGTTTGGTCTATTTTTGGATACTGGGTGTTACAATTATCTTTCTCTTGTTTAAGGTAATTGCTCAAACTATCTTCTTAAAAGAGGTAACTTTTCTAAAATATCTCTGAAACTCATTCTTCATTTACAAAACAAAGTTTTTCTTTGCCCAATGTAAAAATACTTTCTGGGTTGAGATAATTACTCAAAAGGGGTCTCTTTAGGAGTTAACTGCTCTATACTTAATCTTTCTAAAAACATTTTGAACTTTTCTAAAAAAAAAACTTTACTCTTTTTCTTTATGTAAAAAAGAAACATTTGGGAAATACTTAGTTCCTTTATATTCTTTTCAAACTGCTCTTTACTTCCTCAAAACTGAGTTTAAACAATAATGTTTTGTTTAAAAGATTCTCAATAAGAATTCACTAAATACTCAAGAATAGGGTTGATGCTGAAAATTTAACATGAACAATCAACTCAATAATCACAATACACAATGTATGATAATTCAATAATCAGAAATAGGAATTCAATAATCAACAACTCAAGAATTCAGAACGCAATATCAACTTATCTCAAGAATACTGAAATCTAAGGATACAACCCTAGGTTACTCTTTTAAGGATTTGAAAGTAGAAGTAGGGTGTGAGGACGAACTAGTCAAACTCAATGATAGGCTTACATACATGATTATCAAGATTTTAGAACGGAAACTTTGGTGGAGACTTGATTTATCTTGAGCTGTAGGAGGAACATTAACTTTTTGGAGGAAACCTTTGATCTTGGAATCTTGGTTCTTGCTTTTTATACAAGAAACTCTCTTATGAAGTTCTTAGAGTGGTAGAACATGGAAAAACCTTGGGTGGAAGGGTTTACTTTGTTTCTTGAATTTATGACTTGAAGGTTTTCGGGTTCTTGTTGAAGAAGAGGAACCCTAGGTGAATATTAAGGGAATTTTTAAATACTTGAATGTTTAGATGGATGAAAACTAGTTAGTTGAATGATATACTTTGTTAAAACACTTTAAACGACATATAATAAGGTTAAAAATGATATAGGGGAATGACCCAACTTTAAAACTGACGAGGTGCCTAAAATGGGCGGTTTCATAGACCATTTAAGTATTCACGGTCCGTGAAACTCTTCATGGGCCATCTAGCTGGTCATGAAGCTTCACCTTCCCAACAGTGATTCTCTAAAACGGGAATAAATTGTTAATCTGGGATCAAAAAGAAGTGAACTTGGTGGCGTTGGAAAGACGACTCATAGAACTTTAATTTGATAGGTCACGAGCCATCTAATTCATTTTGTGTTAAGAGATATGGCCGTTTATGTTGACCCAAAACTTAAAAACATGTGGATGACTTATACGAACCCCTAAGCGGGTTGAGATATAGGACACCTCAACTAAGTAGATCCACTAAGCTCTGCCTGAAGGTACTGATGGCTCATCTAAAAAGTATGATCAAGTACCCATGTTAGCAAGACACGGTTTATAGGGACTATGAGTTGTCTGAACTCTCCCCATATCGTTTCTCTATACTACCCCCAATTATATATATACTTCTGCTCAAAGTTATAAAAACATTCTCTTTCTCTAGTTTGAGGTAATTGCTCAAACTAACATCTTAAAAGAGGTAAAGGCTCTAAAACATATTTGAGACTCATTGCTCATTTAGAAAACAATGTTTTTCTTAGCTCAATGTAAAAATACATTCTAGGTTGAGATAATTACTCAAAATAGGTCTCTTTAAGAGGTAACTGCTTTGTACTTCATCTTTCTGAAAACCTTTTTAACTCTTCTCATAAAAAGTCTACTCATTTTCTTCATGGAAAAATGAAACATTTTGGAAATACTTATTTCCCTTGTACTCTCTTTCAAACTAATATTTACTTCCTCGAAACTTAGTTTGAACAATAATGTTTTGTTTAAAAGATTCTCAATAAGAATTCACTGAATACATAAGAATAGGGTTCATGATGAAAAATAGTCATGCACAATCAACTCAATAATCACAATACAAAATGTATGACAATTCAATGATAAAAAAAGGAATTCACTAATCAAAAACTCAAGAATTTAGAACTCAATATAAACTCATATCAAGAATACTGAAATCTAATAATAGAACCCTAGATTACTCTTTTACGGATTTGAAAGTAGATGTAGGGTGTGAGGGTAAACTAGTACAACACTATGATAGCCTTACATACCTGATTATAAAGATTTTAAAATTGAAACTTTGGTGGAGACTTGATTTATCTGAGCTTGAGGAGGAACATTAGCTTTTTGGATAAAACCTTTGATCTTGGAATCTTGGTGCTTAATCTTGAAACAAGAAACTCTTTTATGATGTTCTAAGAGTGGGAGAACGTGAAAAAACCTCGGGTGGAAGGATTTTATTTGTATCTTGATTTTTTTACTTGAGGGTTTTAGGGTTCTTTTTGGAGAGGAGGAACCCTAGGTGAGTCTTAATGGAATTTATAAGTACTTGAATATTCAGATGAATGGAACTAGTTAGTTGAATTATATACTGAGTTAAAACACTCAAAAATGACTTAGAATAGGTTTAAAAATTACATAGAGGAACGATTAAAATAACCCCAACCGTAAAACTGACAGGGTACCTAAAACGGGTGGTTTCATGGACCATTTAAGGCTTCACAGTCCGTGAAACTCTTCACGAGCCATCTTTCTAGTTGTGAAGCTTCCGCTACCCAATAATGCTTCACTAAAAAGGGCATAACTTTTTAATTCGGTGTTAGAAATGAAGCAAAGTATGAGGCACTGGATAAAGGACTCAAAGAACTTTAATTTGATAGGTCATGGGCCATATAATTCATTTTGTGTTGAGAGATATGTTTGTTTGATGTTGACCGTAAACTTAAAAGCTGGTGGATGACTTGTATGGACCCCTAAACGGACAGTACAAGTCACCACGGGCCTTCTAGGTGACTCCCACCTTGGAAGCCTTAGACGGTCATCCACCATGCCCTAAATGGTCCATGGACCCCTAAAAAGACCGTCTAGGGTGTTGTGGGGGGGGGGGGTCCATGGTCTGTTTTAATTCGTGGACTTGCTTGCTATCCCTTTTTAGTCTTTTTTGAAGTCCGAGATGTTACACGAATGATTCAATTTTTTAAGAGTAGAGTTGCAAGATGTTATAGAATGATTTCGGTCGTAGCTTAGAATTTTTTGGGGTTTTACAATATCTCTTCCTTGGGATCATTTGTCCTTGAATGAAGGCTAGACTAAAAATTGAAAGGAGTTACCCTTACTATCTTTCTAACTTCTGAACTAGCCTACTAGCATAGGCGGAACTGATTCATACTAAGAGTTTGGAACTACCTAAAGCACATAAGTCAAAAACGATATTGTTTGAACAAAGTCACGCTCTACATGAAGTTATCTTACATGAAACAAAGGAAATCTAGGCATGAAGTAAGAATAGGACTATTATGCCTTAAGCAATACAACTGCTAGCTTTCAAGCCTAGGAAAACGTCTATATCATGACCTCCTTTATGAATACCGCACGTCATTAGCTGCAACTTATAACTCCTACAAGGATGCATGACTGCTCTTATTGGGGTCTAAGTTAAAATGTCTGCTTGTGTTGTATTCAAGTCTAATCTTTAAATCGGAAGATTCAAGTTTTATGCCTCTCTAGGAAATATCATCCAAAGAATACTACTCCTTACCATTACATTCAACAAAACTTCGAGTCGTAGTCAAGAAGCATCTAATGCATCATGTACTCATCCGCACGTAACTACACCAAATTCAAGCCCAGTACTATAGTCAATCCATGGACTCCTACTAGCAAACCCATCTAAGAATTCCTCCTCTTTTGGTCATTTCTATTAATTGAAATTTCATGCATTACTGTTAGGAAGTAACTAATTACTCTCACCTAACTATTACTCGTGGTAAACTTCATTCATCCTTCATTCACTTTTTTAACAATTGATAGAATAAGCACACTACTGCTACCAACATAAGAAACATCAAAATTCTCCTTCTATCATTACTCAACTACTATCAACGACATCACTCTATAACTAAAAAGGATCACTGAAACAGATTTACGACAAAAGATCATAAGCACGATTCATTCAACAATTCTGATATAAGAATATGCATGACATAACATTATGTTGCTAGCCATTGTGAGTAAATCATGAATTTGTGAGACTGAGAATATTATGAGACATGAGTGCTTATATTAATTGGTTTATATCATGAAGAAGGTATCCATAACTTTATGGTGTAAGATTGAGATCAATGGGTTAAAGTTTTTGCCCATCATTCTGGGAGCTGAGCATCGATGTGAATCTGTCCGAAGTGTATGAGCATAAGTCATGATCATAATTATAATATACGAAATATCAACATAGGGTTTTAACGACTGAAATTTGAGGGATACACTAGAGTATGAATAGATCGATATATCACTTGAACTCTTCCTGAACACATTACTATCTGATTCTCAACACATGACTTGGTTTCTCATCTTATCACCTCCCCCTTAGGTTTGAAGCTAACACTTTAAAGCTAGGACCTATTCGATTATCTCTAAACTGGTCTACATTTGCTTTATTCCAATACTCGGGAAAGGATTATGCCATGGCTGCTGAACTCTCCATATGGAGGTACTAAGATTTCTTCTAAGACCTTTTTCTAAGATGCTTCTCATAAAATCTTCTCATTGGCTTATAAGGCTTCTTCATCTACCTCTTAAGGGGAAAAATTAATGCTTACAACAGTATATCCTATAGTAATAGCTCAAATATACTATCTAGGCACACATGAAAAATCATTAACTTAATTGGAATATCTTCTGATTACGTACGATCTCAGGTACACCTCTAATGTTGTTGCTAATCTAATGACTTAGCCACACTCCCTTGGTCTTATATATGAATCATGCTACCACACTTGTACCACTCACACTTGTTAAAAGTAACACCTTAATTTCTCACCTAATTTATGCCAAACCTACTATATCAGATCTCATACTTACATCATCACCCTTATGTTGTAATCCTTTTTTATCACGACACCCATTTTAAACTCAAGCTTAGTGTCTAGTACTAAACAAAATTATGAATACAATTTCTCACATACTGTACTAACTTATGGATACTAGATAAATTAAGAAACACTCACCCACTAAAATCTCATGACAAGTAGGCAATCTCTATCTCTTAGTCTACCTATTTACAGATAACTGTCACATTCCCTTTCACAAATTAAGTACTATTTACCCACTTACTATACATCTTTCATTAAATAGTTCTATAATACTCTGTTCTTCTGTTCGTCACATACTTGGCCGATACTAATGCATTGACACTTCATCATAAACTATTTTTTGGTTAAATTTAACTCTAACTCATCCTTACTAGTAGCTATTACTCTGCCTCCTATCATGAAATCTTCACAAGCTCATCACTTCTTAGTCTACCCATAAGGAAAAACTCCTCAGTAATAACTTACTAGGTGCATGATTGCAACAACATAATTTGCCTAGTCACTATCCCCCTTTCTTAGATTATTATACCTCTGCATGCATTCTTCTAACTCTTGGCACTTTTACTACTACTGCTTATAACATCTAACTCATACTATCTTTTTGGGTGAAAATACTACCCAAGCTCTAGAACACACTTCTTGATAAGGGTCTCACTTGAAAAAAGGTTTACAGAAAAGTATTTGAGAGAACATCTCGCTTTTAACTTGAACGCACAATTGATATGAATCAAGAGTGCATTCTTTTAAATCTCAATACTTAAGATCACTCATAGGCTTCTCTGAAGCCCCTCTACAGTCTCATCACTTTCTGAAAACTTTTCCTAATAGTAACTCATCGATAAGGATCTCGATTTTGCTTTTAAATTACCTTGAGTATGAGGGGTAGTCGAATGGATCTAAGAAACGCACAAGTCTCAATAAGTTCCTTATGACACAGTTCTATTGCACAATTTAGAGTGTGAAAGAAGGGAAAATTTTCTTAAATATCTGTAGTCCTATTTTATAGAAGTGGGGCCCTCACAAACATAAATAAGATCACAATTGACATGGCTTCATAGACACCCTTAGACACTTTAACTCTGCACTCTGCTACCAAGTTTGACATGACCCGAGACTACACCCTGAATGTGGTTGGCGCTCGAGAACCATAGCTGGTCTCCAAGGGAACCCTTTTCCTGGCAAACTACTTAGTGGAAGACTTACTAAAGTGAAACATTTAAACTCAAAGTAAGAACTTAACTCAAACTGTCTCTAAAATATCAATAACATAAGTATAGTAGTTTGCAAAAACATTTTAAGGAAAAGTAAATATTGAAAGACTTCTAAACTCCATCTATCTATGAAGCCTCTATTTCTCAAGATGGACTTTGAGACAAGACCCACGATATCTCAAGACAACTGACGAAAAATAAAACGTAAAATCCCTCACAATGCAAAAAGGGTCACCCAAGCTATCTAAAGTACAAATTGATCTCAATGAAAAGCTTGTTCATGATCTTGAATACTTCTATCTGCATCATAATAAGATGTAGGTCGAATGACATCAGTACATTTGAATGTACAAGTATGTAATATAGCCAAATGGAAATAACTTAATTAAAGGACTGCAATAGATGTAACATAAACTCAACTGAATGTAAAGAACTTAAGGAATAAAAATATTTAAACCTTATAAAAATACATACTCTTATGTGAAACTCAATATAATAAGTGATATATAAATATATACTCTAACTCTATTGGAGATTCTCTAACTGACAACTATCACTATGAGCTATGTGATGATACAACATCTTGTCCATGCTACCTGAACTCTCCTATTTCGTGCCGAGATGTAAGACACCTCAACTAAGTGGATCCACTAAGCTCTGCCAGAATGCACTAAGGACTCATCTAAAAAGTATGATCATGTATTCATGTTAGCAAGACATGGTTTATGTGGGCTATGAGTTGTCTGAACTCTCCCCCATATTGGTGCTCAATACTACTCCCAATTATATATATACTTTTTCTCAAATATATAAAAAACATTCTCTTACTCTTGTTTGAGGTAATTGCTCAAATTATCCTCTTAAAAGAGGTAAATGCTCTCAAGTATCTTTGAAACTCATTACCCATTTAGAAAACAAGGTTTTTCTTTGCTCAATGTAAAAATATATTTTGGGTTGATATAAGTACTCAAAAGGGGTCTCTTTAAGAGGTAACTGCTCTATACTTAATCATTCTAAAAACACTTTTAACTTTCCTCAAAAAAAGTCTACTCTTTTTTTTCCATGTAAAAATGAATTATTTTGGAAATACTTGGTTCCCTTCTACTCTTTCTCAAATTTCTCTTTATTTCCTCAAAACTCAGCTTAAACAATAATGTTTTCTTAAAAGATTCTCAATAAGAATTCACTAAATACACAAGATGAACAATCAACTCAATAATCACAATACACAATGTATGACAATTCAATGAAAAGAAATAGGAATTCAATAATCAACAACTCAAGAATTTAGAACTCAATAGCAACTCATCTCAAAAATACTGATATCTAAGGATAAAACCTTAGACTACTCTTTTACTGATTTGAAAGTAGATGTAGTTCGTGAGGTCAAACTAATCTAGCACTATGATATCCTTATATACCTCATTATGAAGATTTTAGAATTGAAACTTTGGTGGAGACTTGATTTATCTAACCTTGAGGAGGAAAATTAGCCTTTTGGAGGAAACCTTTGATGTTGGAATTTTGGTGGTTGCTCTTGAAACAAGAAACTCTTTTATAAAGTTCTTAGAGTGGGAGAACATGGATAAACCTTGGGTGGAAGGATTTTCTTTGTATCTTGAACTTTTTACTCGAAGGTTTTAAGGTTCTTGTTGGAGAAAAGGAACACTAGGTGAGTCTTAAAGGAATTTCTAAATACTTGAATATTTAAATGGATGAAAACTAGTTAGTTGAATGATATACTAAGTTAAAACTCTCAAAACGACTTAGAACATGGTTAAAATCGACATAGGGGAACGACTAAAGCGACCCAACTTTAAATCTAATGAGGTACCTAAAACAGGTGGTTTCATGGACTGTTTAAGGCTTCACGGTCCATGAAACTCTTCACAGGCTGTCTTTTCCATCTTGAAGCTTCAGCTGCCCGACAATGCTTCACTAAAACAGACATAACTTTTTATTCGTGTTTGAAATGAAGCAAACTTGGTGGCGTTGGAAAGTGGACTCAAAGAACTTTCATTTGATATGTCATGGGTCAACTAATTCAGTTTTTGTAGAGATATATGATCGTTTGATTTTGACCCAAAACATAAAAGCTGGTGGGTAACTTGTACTGACCCTTAAACAAATAGTACAAGTCATCACGGGCCATCTAGGGTCACGTCTCGGTGATTCCCAACTTAGAAGCCTTGGACGGTCATCCACTATTCCCTAAATAGGCCGTGGAACCATAAACATACCAACTAGGTTGCCTTGAAGGATCCATGGTCCATTTTGTGTTCGTGGACTTGCATGTTACGCCTATTTAGTCCTTTTCGAAGTCAGAGGTGTTATACGAACGGTTTAATTTTTAAAGAGTAGAGTTGCAAGGTTTAATAAAATGATTCAGGTCTTAGCTTAGAAATTTTCTGGGCATTATAGCTACGACACTACTTAAAAATAATTGAAATGAGCTAGAGTCCTAAATTGAAGTAATTAGTGGGACGTAATTTAGCTTTCAGAAGGAGGAAAGAGTAAGGATATCAACTGTGATTGCAAAATCCAAGGATGTATCTTTAGAGAGAGTTCAAAATTGTGTTTAGAGACTTGTGGTTCCATCCGTTTCATAGTAGTTATGGTTATAGTCTCACTTGTTCATCAAATGGGTTAATTTGATAAGATTTGATAAAGAAGTGTATAGACATTCAGACTGAGTGTGGTGTAAATTCTTTTAGGTTTTGAGTTTTGTAACTGGTACGGTTTAATTTGGAATTCAAGTTTTTCATTGTAAGTCTACATTCGTGGTAATATATTTTGTTAAGGTATGGATTGTTACGGTAAAAAAATGATTAATCACATCAGGTATGGAGCATTTGGAAGGAATTTTGCATGATTTTTAGTGGGGATAATGTCACAAACCAGAAGGTCATTTTTGGAAACTTTCATAAAATTACCATTTTACGCCTCGCGATAGATGCCCCAAGTCATGTTTGACAAGTTTGCAAAGTTGGTCTAAAAAGTTATGAATTTTGGAAGTTTTGAGTGTTGAATGGTTTAATGTTTTTAAAAATGGTTTTTGGTAATAACTAGAGTTTCAAGTCTTGGAATGGAATTTGGTCGGTTCCATGAGCTCCGAAATATAAAAATTTGTCTAGTAGTGTAGTCATTTTCTGTTTCTGAGTTATGTCATGGATTTGATCCCATGAGTTGGAAACTTATCTGAATTTAGACCAAAAGTTGACTTTGACCAACATTCGGAGTTTGGACACTCGGATCAGATTTCCGAAGATCCCATTGGATTCTTGGGATGATTTTAGACTTAGGTGATGTCTTCGTTGAATTTTTTGAGGTTCTGAGGGCACTTTGTTACTTTTGTGATTTTGGGGTGAGTTGGAGAGGTGGTTTAGCGACCCAAGGTATACCCTAGATGTGACATGGCATATAAGACCCTGAGAGGCCCTACAAAAACTACTTGACATACATACTACACAATATGATAGACAAAAGAAATTTTTAAGTAGAAAGTCTCAAATCATAAAGAGAAGTTGAAACATAAGTTCGAAATCCTAACTATGTCTTGACAAGCATTTCTAAATCAATATGAAAGTTGTTGGGACATAAACTATACACCACATACAAGGTCTCAAAGTAAATGACCAAAAGAATAAAAGTCTTCATGGTGTTTTCCTCAAAGTATGAAGACTCACCAATCTAATAGTGATAGCAGTCCAAGCTAGCCACGAGCGGGAGGAGAAGAAACATAGAACCCCATGTTATGAAACAATGCAGGAACAAGTATGAATTAGTACATGAAATTTACTAAGAATGAGGAATTACATGAATACATAAATGTGACCATATGAGGGACATGTGGCATGATATGTATGACCAAGTTAAAACATATTTAAAGCCTTAACCGGTGAAATCATAATTCATAACTCAAGGTCAATGCATACTTAAAATCATTTGAAGATATTTCACTAAAACTTTGAAGGACACATAATTAATTTTGTGGGATATTAGCTTTAACCGACAATAAGACCATGTGATCTATAACATGAAATCTGATGTAACTTCGACATTGAGAAGGGATAGTCTACTTGGTAAGGTAGAGTTGTGTATCATTCATTCATATGCTATTTGTGGATCCACTAACTAAATCATTTATGACAATCCTACGGGGGCACATAGTTAAGATCTTGAGGTTACTACTAGAGACTACCCTATTTGAGCCTCCAACTCAAGTTCTCGCGGTGCTAAGTTAAATACAATGGAATAGATGAAGTCAATTTTCAAAGCATAACATTTGGAAAGGCAATAAAAACATACCAATCCAAATCATAAATTCATCATAGAGTAGATCCTTTAAATCATGATTCATACATATGTGAGAAATCCTTTCACAACCATGATCTCATAATAAGTGAGAAAACTTTTCATAAATCATTGGTACTTACTTGAAAAGTATCATTGAAGCTTAATTTCATGTTTTTATAAAACTGGTAAAGCTTTCATAATCATATTCATGACTTCATAGACTTTCTTCATAAGTTCATAGTCAAAATCATGAATAATGCATGGGTCCATATGAAATCAATTGGAAAATATGTAATAGAATCAAATCATGCATAATAAGATTGAAATCAAACAATTGAATCATAACAAATAGGATCCATGGAGAATTGCATGAAACCTATATAATTGGGTGAAATTAACTTTCGAAGACTGAGATATCTTGGGACCCAATGGATGAATGTAATCCATTGGTGAATTCACACATACCTTAGCAATGAAAGCCCTAAAATCAATGGTGAAGCTTAAACTCTAGTTTTCTTCCTAGAGCTTAAGAGAGAATTTTCTACAGGACACTTTAGAAAATTTGGAGTGATTTTGGGCTAATTTTAAAGAGTAAAACTGTTAAAGGTAGTTTATCGGTCCAAAATGACATAGTTTAGGGGTTGGGTAGATAGGAAAAGACCAAAAAACCCCTTAATTAAAACTGTCAGAAATGACGTACGGTTGTGACTTACACTCTATAGAACTTTTTATGGCCCGTATTGGTCAACCATAGAACCAACTTCAAAAACTCATACTTCATTTAATTCCCACAAAACCTTCCTACAATTTGTTCTCCATTCTAAGACTCTAGACACCCTTTTGTAGATCCCATATTAAAGCATAAATCTTGCCAAGTCTAAATCTTTCTACGAGACTCATCTACGAACCTTCCAACACCCTACGGTTTGTCCTTTTCACTCTTAGATCAAACTTGAGAAACTTAAATTTTCCAAAACTCATCCAAGGTTCTAGGATTACCTTCCTATGACTAGTAAAACTCCCAATGGTCTGCATGTTAGTCTCATAGACCACAATATTAGTGCAAAAAGTGCACTTTTCCTTTCCAATCAAGCTTTCCAATTTCCAAGGTGTTATAGGTGGCCTACAAGTTTTACTTTCCACCTAGCTTATCAGCAGTGCATCCTATGTTTCATGTTTCCATGCTCCGAAAGTATGTGTCGGTTGAGTCTTATGTGCTTTCACTAGATTCAGTGGTGTTGAGTCTAGACTTGCCATTCGATGAGGTGCCTGTAGCTATATTGGATACGTAGGTTTGAAAACTCTGGACCAAGGAAATTGTGTAAGTGAAGGTGCAGTAGAAGCACCGTTCTATGGGGGAGGCCACTTGGGAGACGAAGTCCGATATATGTGCCAGATATCCTCAACATTTCAAAGCTTTAGGTACTTTCTATTAATTTATGTCCAAGGATGAACATGGTTTTTTATTAGTGGATAATGTAATGATCAAAAAGGTCATTTTTGGAGATTTTCATAAAATTACCATTTTACCCTTTTTGATAGTTTCCCCGAATCATCTTTGATTAGTCTCTAAATTTATTTTGGGAATTTTAAAGCTATTTATTAACTAGGATTATTTAGTTGATAGTTAATATTTTAGATAATTTGATAGGTAGTTAATGGGCCAAATCCTTTTATAATTTATTTATTTATCACTTACCCAATATATTAAAATAAGTTAGTATGATTTGTCACTTTTTAATACATTATTATTTTAGAAAAGAATTGATAACTACTGCAAAGTTGTTCCTTAAAGACTAAAGGGACAATTCTTGTTGTTGTAATTGTTCTGCTATTTTGATAGAATTGTTGGATGTGAAATTTTATTTCCTAAGGGAAAAACTTTTAATGTACTAACGGTAAATTATGACCTAATATCATTAGAGATGCAGTAGGTAGAATGGATCTTTACATTTTAGTTAAGGTCATGCATTTTGTTTCCGTAGTTGAAGTTATCAATCACAAATTTATGTATTTCACTTTGATTCCATATTTTTCTTATCATTATCGAATTGTCATTAAAGTTTTGATAATATTTGTGAATAGAAGTATTGTATTATATGAAAATCATTAAAGTGATGTAATTTGGAGAAATTAAGACTTGATCCTTAGATTGAAATTTAGAAAATACGTTTTGACCTATTGGTTGTCATCAAGATTTAGGAACATGATTATAAATTTGGGTGACTTTTTGGGTCAAGACTAAACGTATAGTAATATGGGTGTAGCTAGTTTGGAAGTCTTATTGTGATTACTTATTTTACTCGCTTGCATTGATTTGAAAGCTCAACGAAAGGGGAATGCTCAAGTTCCAGAGTGATTGTTCAATTATTTGAGGAAAGTTCACTTCTCAACCCTTGTTAAGTGTATACATCTCGTATTTCCTTATTGTGTGTGTTGGGGAGTAATGAGATTTGGTCATGGGTTGACTTTTTCATATTGAATGATCCTAATGATGAAAAAGGGGTAATAAAAGGCAACTTTATTATACATTGATGTGTGATGTGTTGAAAATGATTTGAAAGGTTTATTGATTCATTATTATTGTTGTACCCTGATTGTGCCATTTGTGAATCATGCATTGATATGAAAATGGGAATCTCCTCATTAGTTGTGTGAATACGCCTATTTAAATTGATTCTAAGACATGATTTTGACAAGTGTTATGTGAACTGAGGAAAAATAACGAATTACAGAGGATGCCCTATTTTTTAGTGAGGACGATAGGTACATTGATTTGAGGGATGTGTCCCACACTATGACAAATATATTGATTTGAGGGTTATTTCGTACACCACAACATATGCATGAACTAATAAGTCCCCCATGGGTCCCGGACGGAGACACAACATGTGTGTATCATTAGGTCATACATGCATTATTATACTTTGCACTACATTGCATATTTTTATCATTTGTGAACCTGTGAGTGCCATTTTATGAAAGTCGTTATTAATAAACTTGATCATGTGTACTATTGATTTGTAATTGTTGGAGTATTGTTATTGAGCTATCTACTGTGTAAATTGTGCACTCTTAAGTTAGGATGGTTTATGAAGGTCGTAGTTGTAGAGGTTCCGATTGGAGTGTTAGGAGTACCTGTATTCTATATTACTTGACTTTGTGTAGGAGTTTAATTGTTGAGAATTGTGTTATTTGGTACTGATAAGTTGTAGATTTGCAATCATTATGGTCCATTTTGATCAATAGTTAGTGTCCTCACTGACTAACTTTGTCCTATTCTAATAAAATATCGATGATTTGCTGCTATGAAGGTAAGTGGACAAGGCAATGACTGGTGTTTAAGAGAATAGCTAAAAATACAAAAGAGAAGTGCAAAGTGAACATTATTGATTGCCTAACATGAAGGGTGGATCTCCAACTGAGCACGACCTCACCCAAATTGACAGTACATACCACTTGTGTCTATCAAAGAAGGTAAGAAGGCGATGCACCGAATAAGAATGACAGTCATGAGGCACATTGCCTAAAGTGGCAGTGTGCAGTGCAAGGATTAAATGCTCAAAAGGGGAACCAAGATTGTATTCGACAATTTCTTGAACATGAAAAACAGACTCAATCAGGTTTGACGAACCCCACTAAATTTGCCGAGTTAGTCACATAGTGGATTTTTGGGTAAAATTTTGGAAAAGTATAAATAGTGCAAAGGAGAGTTTTTAAAAGAGTTTTAGATAGAGAGTTTTTGGATAAAGGGATATACAATTTTACAACTTTACCTTTGAAGAACACTTTTCTAACTTTTGGGGTTTTACGATTTGGAGTTTAAATGTGATAAATTGAAGTCGAATCCAAAGTGGATTTACTCTTAATTTTCTTGATTTCAAGTTACCCATGACTACTTTCATGGAAGGTATAATTTATTTACTTTTTGTGATCGGTGGCTAAAACCCCAACATCTAGGGGTGCTCAAATGTGGTTGGGTGTTGATTTAATGTAGTGGGTATTGTGCTATGCTCCATTTTGCTATTGTTCATACATGAACTTTCTCTAATTACCATGAGGTTAACCTATGGGTTAATGTTTCAAACTTAATTCCTACACCCGATCTCCGGATCATGCTCAAAAGAGAATAATTGGAGTGGGTAAATATTCCACTACTAGCATTTAGGTTTGATTGTTGTCTCTTGCTTGAGAGAGAGGTTATGGGTCAGATCTATTTTCCCTGTTCTTGAAAGAGAGAAATGAGTAAACTATTGGGTTGATTAGGATTGGCATAGAGATTAGACAGAAAGGAGATTCAATGTATAATGCTTGAGATCGAAAGATGATTAGTGTCAATGAAGATGACTTAGTCTATTCATGAATGTTCATCACTATAGAGCAGCACAATTACTCCTATGTGACATTGATTTCCAATCCCCAAACCTCTAGATTACTTTTAAACTCTTGATTTCTTTGATATTTTAGTTTAATTGTGAAACTTGATAATCAAATATTTATATTAAGTTGGTGGTACCATCCACCCAATTTTTCTTACTAATGCAAATGAGCTAATGTAAAGTCTAAATTTCTTTAAAAGAAAATCTCTATGATATACCATTCCATGTAAGTTTCGACCTTGACTCTTCGTTAGGTTTTTACTGACTATGATCGCTCACTCTTTTAATTTATTTTGGAGGGTGATTTGAGTGTTACATAAAAAAATGACACTGCTACTGGGGAACGGTGGTTGAGAATTGTAATCATTTTAAATTTGGTTTATTTATAGTAGATTTGTTGTTTGGTGTTGTTGTTGGCTGATTTTCATGTAGACAAAATGAGTAACCATGGGAGTGACAATGAAAGTCACTATAGTCAAAACGACAACATGGGTGATTTAAATTACATGTCCGTTAATGTCATTCAAACGACGGGAGCAATCTAGATACCTCCTACAACAATGAGGACTGTGTTTCACATCACCGGAACTATGATACAATTGCTCTACATGAAAGGAATTTTTGGGGGTCTAGCTCATCAGGATTCCTACGAACACCTTAGGAATTTCAAGGAGGTATTTAGAACCTTAGTGTTCAAGAATGTCTCGCAAGAATCCGTAAGGTTGAGGTTATTCCCATTCTCTTTAATGGGAGAGGATTCAAGATGGTTGGCAGAGTTGCCAAATAATTCAATCACTCTTTGGGAAGAGATAACTGATGCTTTCTTGGAGAGATTCTTTCCACTCTCGAAGATGGTTAAACTTCGCCTCCAAATTCAAATTTTCAAGCGTGTTGGAGGTGAATCTTTGCATGAAACATAGATGAGGTCCAGGAAATTGCTCTTGCAATGTCCAACACACGGCATTCCAGACAATTTGCTGCTGCAATACTTCTATTGCTGCCTTGATTCGGTCAACAAAGGTGTGGCTGACCAGTTGGTCCAAGATGAATTAATGAGACAACCGTATGCTTTTTTTGCAATATTTTAAAATGATATGACTAAGGTCAACCAAACATGGCATACTAGAGAGCACCAAGTAGATATTTTACAAGTGAGTTTGAGCAAAGAAAGAGTTTAGAAGGACCATGAAAGAGATGAAAACATGGCCAAAATGATGACCCAAATTGATTTGTTGTCTAAACATGTCATGGGAGGTGGAGCTAAGTTGGTAAATGCAGTTGCAACCAACGGTGGGTAGTGCCTGAATAATGCCAAATTTGAGGCATTAAACAATGAGGAAGTTCAACACTTAGGAAATCAAGTGGGTGGTTGGGGGGGGGGGGTTCTCATGGAAATTACCAATGACAAGACGGGAACCAAGGTTAGAACAAGGATAA
>JAJOOR010020147.1:0-17254 GCA_036250505.1 Solanum acaule | reverse complement strand
AGCAGTAATCTCAAAGCACCTCTTGTTTCTTTCTCTCCAAATTGACCACCATTTACAGGATGGAATCATATTCCCTTCTGACTTTTGCTCCCCTCTCTCCTGATCCAACAGCTCCGCAGGTTAACTGTGTGTTCTGGCATTGTCCATCTAGTTTGTGTCAGGTCTAAGAACAGAGACCATAGCTGAGCAGTAACTTTACAGTGTAAGAACAAATCGCTATTAGTTTAATTACATAGAGAACACCATGAGGCAATCTGAGAACTTCTCCTTTGGAGCTTTTCATGAGTGAGACAGGCCCTTCTGGCCACCAGCCAGGTAAAACATCTTACCTTAACTAGTACTTTTTTCTTCCAAATCTTCCCCCAAGGGCCATCTATTCTCCCTGGTACTTCCTGCACTTTGCTACTGTATAGCCTGTTAACTGAAAGCTTCCATCACTGTTGTGCACTTGTGCTTCCATCTTACTAAATCTGCTTGCATGTTTGTGCCCTTGAAGCTATTAAGATCCTACAATATACCAACTACTCTACTTATTTCCTGATCATTGAAGTGTCTTCTAAAACTCAGATTCCATCCTTGAGGAGACCATACTTCATTTACCATTCTTCTTGATTTGTACTAGGGGTAAACAGATCAAGATAGGAGAGCAACAAAGGCTCCTGACCAATACAAAGATCTTTCCAGAACTGAATCTTGCTACCATTGCCCACCTTGAAAGTAATATCTCTGACCAACTGGTTCCACAAGTTCCTAATTGTTCTCCAGACAGAGACGCCATAGTTACTATTGACTGTATTGGAGCACCAATGCCTATTCTACCCATATTTCCTGACAATCACTTCTCTCCACAGGGTTGTTCCTCATTGCCAAATCTCCATATCACTACTTGGTTAGTAGATATTTGCTTTGCAACCCCAGGTTTCTGATACCAAGACCACCAAAACTTCTACTCAGTTGTGCAGTTTTCCATTAGACCAGATTCATGCCTTTACCCTCTTTATTTCCCAGCCATATGAATCCCTCCTTAGTTTGTCTAGTCTTTTTTCAACCTTTGCAGGCATAGGGAAGAGAGACATGGTAGGTTGGCAAAAAGTCTAGGACAGAATTTATCAGGATGGTTCTTCCTCCCAAAGAAAGGTACTGTGCCTTCCAATTAGCTAGTTTCCCTTCTGTTTTCTCTATATACTATCCCAGATCACCAGCTCTTTGTGTTTGTTCCCCAATGGAATACTAAGGTACACTACTAGAAGTTTCTCAATTCTACAACCCAAAATCTTTGCTGGTCTCTGTATCTGGGGCACTTCTTTAAAAGGATAAACACAACTTTTCTTCCAATTTACAGATAACCCAGAAATTGCCTCAAAAACACTAAATGTATCTTGATAGTCTTGAGTAGTTAATCATTGGCTTTACAAAAAAATGAATGTATCATCAGCGTAAATGACATATTTGCATATCCACCCCTGAGTGACTGCCTATTTTAAAACCCTTCAGCAAGGTATTCTGAATGGACATTCTCATCATGCTGTCAAAGCCTTCCATGGCTAATATGAATAGGAATGGAGATAAGGGATCTCCCTGTCTAAGATCTCTCTCTGAGAGGAAAAAGCCAGCAGATTCCTCATTTATCAAAATAGAATACCTGGCAGTTTTAATGCAGGCTCTTATCCATTTCAAACCATCTCTCGCCAAAGCCCATCTGATGAAGAATATTGAGAAGGAAGTCCCAATTGACATGGTCATAAGCCTTCTCAGTATCTAGTTTACATGATGCCAGGGCCCAGGGGTATCCCCTTTAATTCTAGTGTCCATGAACTCACTGGTTATGAGGGCAACATCCATGATCTGTCTACCTTTTATGAAAGTCATTTGGTGTTTGTTGACCAATTTGTTAATCACTCTCTTCAGCCTTTCAACCAAAAGCTTAGCTATTATCTTGTAGACTCCACCTATCAAACTTATAGGTTTGTAATCCCTGAATTCAACTTGTCTTTTTTTGGGATAAGAGCAACATATGTAGCATTCAAGCTTTTCTCAAAAACTTGGTTATCATAGAATCAGTTGATGGTGCTCATTATATCTTCCTTGAGTAATGTCCAGAAATTCTGTTAGAAACTCATGGGGAAGCCATCAGGACCAGGGGCTTGTCACTTGTACGCCACTTGATCCCCTACAATACCTCCTCTTCCTCAAATTGTCATTAATTCCAAACTTTCTCCTCTAAGTTGATATTACCAGATCCATGTAGGTTGAGTTCTGTCCTCCATTGTTCTGTTTCTTTATAGTTTATACAATTTTTGATAGAAACTGACAATTTCCCTTCTTATCTCTTCAGGATCAGTCACCTCAACTCATTTTGTTTCAACCTGTTGATATTGTATCTTTTGTGTGCTGTGGCCTTTCTGTGGAAATATTTGGTGTTCTTGTCCCCTGCTTAAGCCATTGAACCGTAGACCTTTGCCTCCAAACTATTTCTTCATTTCTGGACACATCCTCATATTCCTTAGAAAGTTGGACTCTTTGTAATAGTTTATCTTCGATGAGAGTTCTCTGATCCTAAATTTCCCCCAGACTAGCTAACTGGTTCAGAACATCCTTCATTCTGTCTCCAGTCCACCTTATTTTCCAGTCCCCATTGCTTCAACTTCTCTTTTAACAATTTCAGTTTTGAGGCTAGGATAAAGGATGGGGTCTCATTAACTGAGAAGCAAGACCACCATTCCCTTACCTTGTCCAGAAAACCCTCGATTTGCATCCACCATTGCTCAAATTGAAGTAAGATTTCCTCAAATTTAACTCACCACAGGTTAGCATAATGGGATTGAGGTCTCACGAGCCTTGGAAGGGTACTTTGCTTGATCTGAGTGAAGACTTCATCCCATTGATGAGTGTATAGGAATCTGTCCGATCTAGAAGCAGTCAAATGGCTGTCCCCTCTTCTCCAGGAAAAGGATCCTCCAAATAAAGGGGGATCAAATTACTCCATATCATTGATCCAATCAGAAAATTCAGACATAGCTCCTGTAAGTCTGTGTCCTGATGATCTCTTTGAGAGGTATCTTGTGACATTGAAGTCACCACAAATCACCCAGGGCACTGTACAGATGCACCTTAAAGTAGACAGATCCCTCCATAGTTCTTTTCTTCACTTTGTTGCAGTTAGCATAAAATGAACTTAGAAACCAGTTTAGATTCTTTAACAACTTCAAACTTTCAGGTGATCAATTGACCAGCCACATCCACCAGCTCACCTTCCAATATCTCCCATCCCACATTATTACTATCCCCGACTACTCCCTACAGCAACTAGATATAACTCACCCAGCTACCTGTTGAACCAGAGTTGTTTTATCAGTTGTGAATCTGTCCCCTCCAATTTGGTTTCTATATGATATTGTCATCCACCCCCCATTGCTGTATTAGACTTCTGACAAGACTCCTTTTATTCACATTGTTCACCCCCTACATTCCAAGTATATATCTTGATCTTTGTTGACAAGAAGAAGCCGTTATCCTCCCCCTGTTCCTCGGTCACCATCCTTGGAGTTCATATGGAAAACTAAATTTCTAACTTTTTTCTGAATTGTTCCAGTAATGTTTTTTTTTGGCATCTCCTTCTGATTAGTCAGCATCCTCTTTTGATCAATCTTCATAAGAAGCTCGAAGGCAACCTTATCTCATCTCTCAAAGGCAGCTCAAAAGAACCTGCTGAGCTTGAGCACAATTGATTGTACCCATAATGAAGCTCTGTCTTCAATGTCTTTTTCCAACAACGATTCACACTTGCAAGGGGGCATGGTTCATCACAGACCATCAATTGCTCCCCTGCAGACACCCCTGCAAATTTAAATTTTGCAAACAAAGACTCATATGATCCAACTAAGGATGCTTACACCTTTTTCTTGTTTTCTTAAAAATAAGATTCTCCCCTTTCCCAGCTCTCTTAATACATTCATATTTGTATTTGTGCTTATGGTTTGTTTCGTAATGATGATCTTCTGCTTTGGATCAGTGGTTGTTGGATTCATACAACACTCAAATACTTATCATGGTATTTCTGGCTATAATTTCTATGCTACTGGCCGGTTTCCTTGCATACCACACCAAACTGTGTGTCACAAATACCACAACAAATGAGGTAGTTCATTTTCTATTTAGTACCTGCATTTTCTTTGGAAGTGAGCTTATGGAACACACATGTCTAATAATAGAACACTTGTAATTTTTTACTATTACATTACTTTCTTGGACCTTACACCTAAAATGAAAAATGCCTTTTGATCTATCATTGAACAAAATTTGGGCCAGTTGGAGTTGATTAGATCTCAAAATATTTTGCAAAGAAGAAAAAAAACATCTACTCTTATAAGTGTGATCAGGTTTGTAAAACAATATTTGGATCGATCGACTAAAATATTTAACTTGAAAACCTGAGTTTATTCATTTTGGATTCTTTTGCTAAGAAGTCTTGGGACAGAAGCTTGCAGCATTCTCTTTTAGGGTGATAGGAGTCTCTCCTTTATTTTTTTTAATTTGACTATGCAAAGAAAAAGTAAAGTAAAGAAGAAAGGGACACAAGATAGTGATAAAAAATGCATTAGAACGTCCTAATCGTAGAAATGCATTAGTATATCATAATCATATACCTTATTGATTCAGCTTAACTATTAAATTTTAGAAGTTGAAATAACAGCTTGCTCTTAGCTCACATCTAAAGCTAAATGTTGCTCGTGTGAACTGCAGACTTTCAAATGGCAAGAGTACTTAAGCTGGAAGAGGAAGGTTAATGAAGCAAAGGCAAGTGCAGCAGCACTCAAAGCAAGTTTAGGTGAATTGAACCATGAAAAGAAGCACCCTGTGAGCAAATGGAAAGCCTTCTTCCAAAGGTCCCATCTTGAAGAAGTGGAGGTTGTTAAGAATAACATTTACGATAAAGGAGTGCTCCAGAATGTCTTTGAGATTGTAGTTCCTCTTTCAACAAGACGGTCATTCTTACAGAGGAAATCAAAATCAGGTTAGAGTTGTCAGTTGGTGACCCATATCTCATAGGGTCTTGGTAGCTCGTCCTTGGTTCAATGTCTTTAGTCTAATAGTCATACTACCAAGGAACCTAAATGTGAAGCACAATCATTTTTGCCAAACATATTACTGACAAGAATCGACAAGTCATCTATCTTTATTCTTGGGTTAGCATGACCAATGAGTTTAATTGCATGTGGTGGAAAGATTGCACGAGTTCTGAGGAAGGGGGTTAAGTTTGTGCACCAGTGTTGCTTCCTTTTGCTTTTCTGCGGTTGCAGCTATTGAATGGAGGTGCTTACTGCTCTTTTTTTTGTGCATTCTACTTCCTACTTGTGGTGCAGCCTAGGTTTCCTCATATTTCTTGGATGTTTTTCAATCTTTATTCAACTTTTTATACCTCTGTGCTGCTTAGCAGCAGATTTAATTATGTACGATGTAATAGGACGAGAATGAGTGCCTGGTATCTGTTGCAATCCCAATGTATTATGTATCCGCCAGCAGTGGAACTGGAGTTCGGATTGAATTCAAATGAATTTTGTGCTCATGTAGCCATGAAGAGAGAATGTACCCAGCAGCTTAACTTCCTTCTGCTTTTTTATTAGGTTAATGAATTCAGTGATGTGTGGAAACTCTTGTAATACCAAAAAGTAGGGTACTTGCAATAAAATGTGTTTTTTTTTTCTTTTCACAAAAGGCTCCCAAACTTCTATACAAATAGGTAGGGGTAGAGGTGTTCACGGAGTCGAAAATCGAATCAAATTGAAGGAAAAAATGATACTTTTTTATTTGGTTTTAATTTTAGAAATCAACATAATCATGTTTGGTTTTGGTTTTAAGCAAAAAAATCGAACCAAATTGACTATACAAATAAACCGATTTAAAAAATTACTAGTTTCTCCACAGGTACGTTGTACATGTATAATTTGAAGAGAAGAAAATAAATTTATATTACATTTTAATAAATAATTCAAATGAAAATTTCGTTCCAATCAAGCAGTAGACTTCGAAAGTTTGTTCCAAACAAATAAACTTCACAAGCAAATAATTAACTTGAATTATTCAAGTAACTTATTTGAGCAAAGTAGTAACTTTAAAACTTCACAAGCAAATAATTAACTAGAATTAGATCCTGTTTGACATTGCGGCTAAAAACTGCTTATTTTCAGAAGCAATTTTCTAAAATAGCTTTTCAGAAAAGTGCTTTTGAGAAATAGCAATCCGTATTTGACAAATTCATTTGAAAAATGCTTTTTATAAGCAAATTGTGTTTGGCTAATCTTTTTGAAAAAGTGCTTTTGAGAGTCAAATTGTGATTAAGAGCAAGTATTAATGTACTTTTAATATTAAGATTATTTTATAGAGAAAAACTAATTTAAACATCTATTACAAGAAATTAAATTAAATTTTTAATTTTATTAAATTAAAATGTCATATTCAAGTTTTCAATTAATATTGTACATTTTTTGAAGGATTGAAATCTTTAATTGTTGTTTTTGTTTTCTAATCTTACAAAAATATTGTTGTTACCTTCTTGTTTTCTAGTTTTGTAAAATAATAAATAAAATAATTGTATGTAAATGTAAAATAAAATATAAAATTTATCATGGATAACACGAATACTGTGAAAATGGACCGAAAGGGTGTATTAATTATGGATTTAAATTGTTCTGTGGGGTAATAGGACTTCCAGAAACTTAAGGTGTCTACTGAAAAAAGAGTATAAGTTTGATGGGGATAATTATGTATTTTCTCTTTTGAAAAAGACACATAAATTTTATGGTTAGGTGGGTGAGTTTCTATGACCTAAACAATTTTATATTGACATTAATATGACAATTATGGAGAGATGAACAAAAAAAAAAATGAATATCTTTTGATTATTAAAAGTATCTTCTACTTTTTTCTCCTTCTGTTTTACTTTTTATTTTTATTTTCTATTCCTTTTATTTCAATTTTTGTTTTTCTATTAAGTTCTTTATTTCTCAAGTCTTCTTCGACGACGTCGGTAATACATTTTGTTGTCGCGTTTGATTTTTCAATAGGGATGACGAAAATGTAATAAAAATGAAAGGGAGATGGTCACTGTTAGCCTCCATTTTAATCGATCACTGTTGACAATATTTCGATGTAAAATATTACTACACAAAAAAAAGTGTTTTCACAAAAGAGGTGTTTGTTTTACTACGTATGATTGCAATATTTAAAGACCTAATTATTACTAACGATCGTTTGCATAGGTTTGATTAACATGGTAAAAGATGGATTATAGGGTTATGATGCTTCTATATACTCATGTCGTGTTGACACTTTTGTTATCATGCAAATTACTATCTAGTTGTTGATTTGTGAGGTTGATAATAATATCATGGTCTCTCAAGCCTCTAATAATCTATTCATGTTAGCCTCATATCCATACTATTAAGTGATGATATGTTAACTTCCACAAGTGCATTTACATCTCATGTATGAGAAACAAAAAGGGCAAACTAGGTATATTCCTATCCTAGTTACAAATATGCTTCCTCAAGAACACATTCTATTTTATTTGACCTCTAACTACCTTAACTTTCCTCTTTCAAGTTCTATTACAAAATATAGATTTATTCTATTGATCACGGAATAAAATAATAAACACATGATCAAATAAAAAATTCATACGATAGTGATTGCAAAAATAACTCAGATTATGACATCAATGATCATACTAAGCCATGGCCTCAAAACTAGGGCGTTTAGTGATAACACTCAAATTACCCTAAAATAATTAGAAGAGTAAGCGGTCGTCAATAATAAAAATATCCAACAAAGAGTCGAGGTCGAATCCCATAAGGAGTGGTTTAAGGAAAAAAATTCAACTAGGAAATTAGGAATGCAAACCGATTCATTGTAGCACTTTAAAATAATAAGGTCGATGATTCCACCAAATTTAGTAAAAAGGGGTTTGTAATCAAGTATCAATATTAAACAAAAAACACATGGATTTCACAAGTAAGAGATGATCTAGGGGTGTTGGGATTGGTATTGATGACACATACGGGTACAAGTGCTTGCTCAATAGTGCTAGATAAACATGGATAGGCTAGGTCATCTTCAATGACAATAATCTTCTTTCGATCTCATAGCATCATATCATAAAATCTTCTTTCACTCTAATCTATGTGAATTTCAAATCAACCCACTGCCTTATGGGAATCTCTCTTTCGAGCAGATTTGACAACTAGAAATGAACCATAATTTCTATTTCGAGCAAACCATAGAAATCAAACCTAAATTGCATGCATCAAATTATTTACCCACTTCAATTGATCTCTTTCGAGCATCAAGATCTAGACTAGGATTAAGTTTGCAACCTTAACCCATGAATTAACCCCATGTTAAATAACCTAAATCCATGGATGATCAGCAATAAAACAGAGCACAACACAAGACCCACTACATTAAATCAACACCAACCCCATAATCACACCCTTATGGTTGGGGTTATAGCCACACATCATAAAAACACAAAGAAATTATACCTATGATGTTACCAACCATTAATATATCGAAATTAAGCAATAATTTTCAACACCCACTTCAATTTCAATCCTCAATTGTAAATTAGAAGAGTGTTTGAAAAATCCCAAAACTAAGAAAAGAGTATTCCTCAATATCCAAAAACTAACTATGAAATTAGGAAAAAGTTTTATGTTCCAGATCTCACATCCAACCTTTCATTTTCTCTCTCTTTTCGGTTATTGATAGTTTCCCTAAAATTAGCCCATGATTCCATACGCGACTCACTCGATGACGTTAGTCGGACTAGCTTAACTCGTTTGGCGGATCATTGTTTTCTCTTTAGTTTACCATTATTTTGCTTCAACCTTCAGGTGTTTGAATCTCAGTTGGCGAACTCACTTAATTCAGCCTTTCACATTTGGTGGACCGCCAATTACCACCCTATTTGCCCTTTCATCTTTCATTTTACTCAGAATTCTATCACCTTCGGCGATGGACTTTAGCTCACCCTATATGATTCGGTGAATTGTCGTTTACACTCTAGTTCACCGACTTTGACTTGAATATTTTTAATCGTGAAGACTTCCAACTTCGGCGTGGTCTGACCGATTGGGCGATCCACCCTTGTGGTTAGGAGACTATCAGTTGGGAGTTTGTACTCCTTTCAATGTTTGTAGCCTCTTTTCATGTATTCATCATTTCCTTGTACTTTATCCTTCATAACTGTAAAACATCAAAACATCATTAGAATAAGACATAAATAGGCATTGAGAACACTAATTGTTGAACTAAAAATGCCTCAAATGAGTAGAAATCTACCACTCATCAACTCCCCCAACTTAAACTTTTGTTTGTCCTCAAGTAAATCAAGAACACAATTATTTCAACAAAGGTGTCTACAACAGTTCTCAATGTGAGTTAAGATGCAAGTGTCACCACAAGACTACTAACAAGTATATGCAATAACTCAATCATCCTCAAGAAGATTCAAATGATAACTAACGACATCAATACAAGCTCAAGCTCACTCTTGCTCTCTAAGAAAGCAAAACCATGCTTCAACAAAAGCATTTAAGTGCCCTCACATCAAAACCGATTCCATGCTCTTGCAAAGCATATTAATAAAGAAGTTAGGAATCAATACAACTCTCACTCTCTGAAAGAGAAATACATGCAAACTTCATCCTATAGGTTTGCCCATATTTTATAATCATCACACAACCTAGTTTATGCAAGATCTTAAAGGTATTTTTAGGCTTGTAATGGAATTAAGGGTTAATGTACGGTCAATTTACCCCAGTGACTTCACTTTTTCAAAGAATTATTGTACTCATTTTTGATGAGTGGTAGATTTTCACTTATCTGAGGTCTATTTAGCTCATTAATTTGTGTCCTCAATGCCTTAATTTGTCCTATTATGATGATATGTTGATTAATTGCAGCTATGAGGACAAATGGACAAGGCAAGGTTTGATATTTGAAAGAATGGTCAAAAATGCAAAAAAATGCAAACTATACATTGTTGATCGACAAACGAGAAATGCGGATCGCCTAGTGATTATGACCTCACACAAAATGATAGTGCACAATACTTGTGTCTATCGAGACAAGTCAGGGAACTCGAAAAGAGAAGGTGGTGCACCGAATGAGAAAGGCAACCTTGTCGATCATTGCCAAAAATGACAATGCAAGGAGAAAAATTGAATGCTCGAAAGGTGAACCAAGGTGGTACTCGATGATACACCGAATGTGAAAGGTAGACTCAAATGAGTTTGTTGGCTGGGGTTCAAACACCTGAAGCCTAGAGCATGAGAAGGTGAGCTGAAGCATAAGAGGCGATTAGCCAAACGAGCTCGACTAATGTTGCCGAATGAGACACGTATTTAGTTTTTGGGCCAAATTTGTGAAACTATAAATATCTCAAATGAGAGATAAATAAAGAGAGTTCTGTAGATTAGAAAGAGTGTGAAATATTTTGAGTTTTGAGAGAAACACTTGAACTTTGTGAAGAACACTTTCTAGCTTTTGAGGTTTTTCAACTTTGCTCTTGAATTTGACAAATTGAAGTTGAATCCAAAGTGGGTTTGTTAGTAATTACTTAATGTCATGCTACCCATGGATGCTTTCAAGAAAGGTATAATTTCTTTCCTTTTTGTGATGGGTGGGTAAAACCCCAAGCTCTAGGGGGTGCAATTATGGGGTTGGGTGTTGATTTAACATAATGGGTATTGTGTTATGATCTATTTTGTTGTTGTTCATACATGAATTTGTTCTAATTAGCATGTGATTAATTTATAGGTTAAGGCTGCAAATCTAATTCCCACTTCTGATCTCTGGTCGATGCTCGAAAGAGATTGATTGAAGTGGGTAATTAGTCCAATACTAGCAATTTAGGTTTGATGTTTGTAACTTGCTTGAAAATAGAGGTTATGGATTGAATATATTTTCCCTATTTCTGCATCGAAAGAGAGAATATAGTAAGGTATTGTGTTTTCTAGATTGACATATAGATGAGATTGAAAGGAGATTCTATGCAAGGATTCTATTAGATCGAAAGAAGATTAGTGTCATTGAAGATGACTTAGACTATTCATGAATGTTCATCACTATAGAGCAACACAATTACCCATATGTGACATCGATTTCCAATCCCTGCACCCCTAGATTGCTTGTTAATTCTTGAGATTTCCATAATTCTAGTTTAATTGTGATAGTTTTTAACCAAATCTTTTTGTTAAATTGGTGGAATTATCCACCCACTTGTTCTTACTATTACAAATGAGTAATTTTACAATCTAGATTTCTTGATAAGAATTCTCTACGATATACCATTCCCTGTGGGATTCGACCCCGACTCTTCGTTGGGATTATAAGTCTATGACCTCAATTCCTTTTAATTGGTTCTAAAGAGGACATTTGAGCGTAATCAAAATGTCGCCGCTGCCGGGAAATGGTGGTTGAGAATTCCATTTGAGAAATTAGTTTAGTTGTAGTAGATTGTTGTTTGTGTTATTGTTGGCTGATTTGCAGGTCTAATACAATGAGTAACCATGGTAGTGAAAACGATAGTCACTATGGTCAAAACGACAACATGAGTGATTTGAATGATATGCATATGGATAATTTTCAAATGAGGGAAGCCATCTGGATACCTCCCACAGCCGGGAGGACTGTGTTTCACATAACCGGAACCATGCCACAATTGCTCCAACTGAAAGGAAATTTTGGGGGCCTAGCTCATGAGGATCCCCATGAACACCTTAGAAATTTTATAGAAGTATGTGGACAATTTATGTTCAGGAATATCTCTCAATAGTCTGCAAATTTGAGCTTATTCCCTTTCTCTTTAACGGGTGAAGCTAACGGATCCCAAGAAGTGATAGAATCATTTGGCAATAAAGCCAACCATCTAGTAGTTTCCCCCTTAAGGAGAATGGAAATAATCTCAGTCTAATAGATTCTTGTGAGATGTTCTTGAAGACGAATGACACACAAATATCCAAAACAATTTAAAGATGTTCATGAGAATCTTCATGAGCTAGACACCCCTAACAGTTTCTCTTATTTGGAGTAATTGTAACATTGTTTCGGTTACGTGGAACATTGCTTTCCCAGTAGTAGGAGGTAACTGGATAGCTCCATTATATTGGTCTCAACAACATTCAATGCATGTCGTTCAAGTCACACATCTGATCATTTTCCCCGTAGTGGCTAGCATCGTCACTACCATTTTCACTTATGTTTCTACCTGTAAATAGGGAAACCAACAACACAAAGCAACAATCTACTACAACTAAACAAGTTAACATACTAACTTCATAAATTGAATTCTTAGCTACCACATCCTGACAGTAGCGCTATTTTTATAATCCTCAAATTATCCTAAAAGATAATTAGAATAGTAAGAGCAATATAAACACCCAACAAAGACTCGGGGTTGAAACTCACAAGAAGTGGTTTAAGGATAAGATCCTGAATCTTAGTTAGGTATTTTTATTGACAACGACCAGTTATTCTCTTACTTATTTTTAGGATAGCTTGAGTGTTATCAGTGGTCATAGGCTCTCACGATCGTGATGAATAGATTATTGTCAGACCTGCTGAAGCTACTGTCAATTTGAGTGACTGCATGGTCAATTGGGCGATCTGCCCAATCAACTTTGGTGAACCAAAGTGTTCCAAAAGTGTTTCAACTACTATTTTGAAGGTGTTTTAACCCCAAACTCCAATCCCAATCATTTTTATACTTCTAAACCTGTCAAAACAACCACCACAAATTGTGGAACTATGAGGGTTTGTCAAAAACAAAAATCCTAAGCTATTCTAATAATCAAAAACTTGAAATTAAAGTAAGAAATAAACTTATTTGGATACCGATGGGTTGCCTCCCATCAATCGCACAATTTAACGTTGCGGTGCGACACTGGATGCATCACCCCTTGTCTTTCCACTTCAAGGAAATGAAACTTCTCCCCATTTTAGATTAATTTCTCTCCGAAGAGCATAGGGTATACATGAGTGCATCAAGAGTTTCACTCAATTTCTCCACTTCGAAGACTTGAATTTCTTACCTAACTTCAAATCATTTTTTCGTTTGGTGCATTGGGCAAGAGTAAGAAGCTCACTAGGCCATTTGAGCATTGACTTTAATAATCATTCCCAAGTGAGTGATTCTAGCATCTTGGAATGTTTTGCTTGGTTCGGTTTGCATACACCCAACTTCTCATCATGATCATCTCAACCAGTTCTTCCTCAGAACAAGGACATGGGCTATCCTCATAGGTCTTACAACCCCTAACAAATTTATTGTTATCACAAGAAGCCATAGAAGCAAAGAAGAAAGAAAGTAAAAACAACTATTCACAATTAGATAGAAACAAGTAAACTATAAATCCTAAATCAATTCAATACACCTAATTTTTCCCCGGGAACAACACCATTTTTGATAACACTCAAACTACAATCAAAATAAGTTAAAGAGTAAGAAGTTGTTAGCAATAAAAATAACCAACAAGAGAGTTGGGATCAAATCCTATAAGGAACAGTTTGTCAGCAATTGAAAAGACAAAATCACAAGCTACTAGTTTGAATCTACACTTAATAATACTCAAGTATCCAAAAGATATTGGTTTTAGTAACAAAATTAAGATTGGGCAAAGGTCTAATCAAACAAGGGATAGTTGGGAATTGGACAATTTGGAACTCAATACTCATTACGAGATCTGTTGCAATCTCAATATATGCTAATTCAATCATAGGTAGGGTAGGTCATCCTTAAGAACAAAATTCTTCTTTTGATCTCATTGTGGTATATCATGAAATCCCCTTTCGGTTTCAATCATGTTATTCAACAAAGCATCTACTACCTTAACTTAGAACTCTCTTTCGAGCAGGCCTTGCATTCAATAATGAAAACTTAAATCTCTCTTTTGAACAAACTCAAGATTCAAGGCTAATATCTAATTATCAATCTAATTCTCCACTTCACAAATTCTTTTTCGAGCAACCCATAAAGATCGGAAGCTAGATTTGAGAGTGCAAATGAAAATTGGATTAAACCCATTTCATTAATAAAATAATATAATCAAATACAGAAGCAACAAAATGAGAAATTAAAGATCCAAAGGAATTGTCTATATCTAGCCCAAAACCCCAATTTCAATAGAAATTACACATAGAATTCATGCAATATAAAGCTAGAGAAAGAAGATAGGATAAGAGATATTACTATTAAGAATATAATCTTAAATCCAAAGGATGAATTATGAGGCAATATGCCTTCAAAGTCTCAACCCAAAAGATGAAATCTACAAGTTTTCTCTCTAGAATACTCCAAGATGAACTACTCTCTATTCTATCAATGCTCAATGGATAGATGGATAAGAAAAATGACTACTGATGAGTATAAAAAGGGTTTTTGGGATCAATTAGGTGAAATTTCCATTCTGTCTAGGCGCCATGAATTTACTCTTCATGGTCGCAACAACTAACTCATGGGATCGCGATGAGTAGTGTTGATGGGTCACGCGATCGTAAACTCTGACTACACAATTTTGAAGTCTTAAATTATTGTTAAACACGATCGTGACCTTTGTTTCACGTAGTCACGATGAGTACTTAAGTAGCCAGTTCAACTTTATTCCTTTTGACATCTTCTTGCCTCAATTCCTCTTGGGTTTTTTCTAATGTCATCTCAATCAGCTCTTCATTTCATTTTCCCGCAAATATGAAGAAAACAACTTTAAAAGAACCAATTCTAACCTAAATCAAATCAAAACTAATTAGAAAAGAGCATCAAATGAGTGGAATTCTCTCACTCATCAGCACCCCCAACTTAAAAACTTTGCTTGTCCTCAAGTAAAGAAAATCCAAAACACAAGAGGCTCTTATTTCAACACACACCACAAATTAATTTCACCTTTTTCAACTAAGCACAAAGGTAATGGTTTCGGTTGGTAGTAACAAATAGTCCACATACAAAGTTTTCATGAAAGAAATACCTCATTCTTATGAAACATTTTCAAGAACCAAGAATCATAAAGTGACAACAACTCAAACTCAAGAAGTAAGTCAAGTCATTAGCTCTTTTACATGTTCACTTGACTCAATGGAGAATGTTCAAAATCGCCATTTTATCAACTTACATGCCCTCACAAGAAAAGAAATGTCTCAAAACACTCACAAAGTATTTACAACACATGGGACATAAGCACAAACACTCACACTCTTAATAAAATATCTCGTAAGCACAAGTGACACACCATAAGATTTCTTATATTTTCAATCATCATTGACTCAACTTTATTTGGTTAAAAATCTCAAAGGACTTTGTTAAGCTTTTAATGTAGGTTTAGGGAAGGTTAGGATATCATTTAGGTACAAGTGACAACACCCTCCTTGAACATTACACAATAACTCATCATTTTCCAACTTTTCAACCTTTCTTCACTTTTCAAACCAATGCACTTTTCGCATTTTCATTTTTCTTTTCTCATTTACACTCTAGATGCCCCATATGCAACCATTTTCAACCTTTGGACGATTCAAGTCTCATTTATTCACTTTCTTTCCAACTTTGTAAATTTTTTTCGTTCTTTAAGACTTTTTCCTCCATTCTTCAATCTCTTTTTTTTTTTATCAATCCCTCATGTGGTAAGCATCCCTTCTACCAGTTTCTCATAACACCCCTAACTTAGGATTTTAGCCTCTACTTTCACAACTTCATGTTCAATGAGGGAAGGGTTCAAAAGTAGATTACTTATTCAAAAATGATAAGACTTGTAATGAGGTTGCCAATAAAAGGATTAGACTCAAAGGGGGAAACCAAAGATGTATTTAGTGCTATGGTAGGATTTTTAGGCCAAGTGGACTTCAAGAACAATCACAAAGAAAGCCTAGGATCATTTCTTCAACCAAACTCAATCAAGCCCAATATTTCAAAACCAACTAGGAAAGTTGTAGGTAACATAAGTGAACACAAGGCATTATTCAACAAATCACAACACATGACATGCAAATCAATAAAAATGGTTCAAAATTTTATCTCCATTTCAAAATAGAAGTGGCATTGAACAATTATACCACTAACAAATGAAAAGTCACAATTTTTTTTTGTATGAGTTGTCATAAAATTTGTCACGCCCCGAGGCTACCCCCTGGGCGCAAACATGAGACCTACGATCGCGAGTGACCCCAAGCTAACGCTGTTGGCATATCATAAGCATACTAAGATAAACTAAGTTAATAAATATTGTGCGGAAACTAAATCATATGAATAATCTGAAATGATGGGGAATACCCATATACTAAATCTGAATATATGAAAAGTGAGAGTTCAACAACAACTGAAAAGTCAAACTCTAACACTAAAGTTGAAACTAACTATTTCTGAAATAAAGCCTCTAACTGACTAGAAATACTGGGACATGCCCAGCTAGATCTAGCAAAACTGAAACTAAAGACTAAAAGTAGAAAATAGACATGTCAATCGTCCTCGAAGAATGAGGACTCACCACTGATGTTGTTGAATTGAAGATCGGGAACTGATCTATGCGTGATCTGAATACTGAGGACCTGAACCTACATCACGAAAAGATGTAGCGTAGAGTATGCGTCAATACTTGAAAGGTATTGAGCATGCAAGATATAGTAAAGCTAAATAATAACATAACTGAACAAGCAATAAAGCAATGATATAATCTGAACATGATAAGGATACTGGAAATACTGAACATGGCTAAACTGAATGCAATGACCAAGTTTATAACATGCTGAGACTGAATACTGAACTATACTGATAACATGGTCAATGCAATAGAATCTGACTGAATTGTAAAGGAGCTACTAATAACTGACATAAAACCACATGAGCTAAATGTGAAGTCTGATGTATACGCCTATCGAGAGGACCCAATTGTCAAGACCCAATTTCTCAGGTCCTGATGGTGCCTACTAGATGACCCACCAGTAGGCAAGCCGACCCATATCCCGAAACTCGAAGTAATGGGATGTTAGGGTAGAAAACCAACCAATCAACCTAAAATAGTAATAAATATAACAAGAACATGCAATGAACGGGCGGAAGCGACTAGACATATATACACAAAATGAATTCCTCCCAAAACTTGGAAGTCACGAGTACAGAGCTGCTAACAAAAGTACAAGTCCTAAAAGTGGACCACAGAGACAAGCTGTCTAAAAAGGCAAAAGACAAGCAAAAGTAAGTACAGAAGGA